>ML806721.1:31764-43324 GCA_009831015.1 Picea engelmannii
TCCATTTTCATCTCCAGATAGTTTTCTTCAAATATATCAAAATCGACCTTCATTTCTTGATCATTTGTCTATGATAGAAATAACAAGATCTTGGACCTTTGATGGAAAACGTAAAAAAGAACCATGGAAACATAGATATGTTCATGCCATTGTTCGAGTTTGGCCACGCTTTTATTCTATTCTCAGTGAGGGTTCTAATGAATTTGAGACTTTCTGTTGGACTGAGTTGCTTTTGTACAAACCATTTCGTAATATTCCCAATGATATTGGCCTCTCCAGTGAAACAGTGATTGAAAATTGGCAGAATTTCCGATATCGAGCATGGAATGTTGATCATTCCCCTGCACCTTCTGATACTGCTGATGAATATGAAGATTCCCATGAAGAAGAAACCATTGTTGAAGATGATTTTGAAGAATGGCAAGTTTTGTCTCGCTTGATACTTCTAAACAATATCACAATTTCTGACCTTCAAACTCTTGGTCGAAGTGAATTTGATATTTGCTTTAATTGGGATCAATCAATGGTTTCAAATGATGTTGCCGAAGAAGCTATACATTTTATACAAATTGCCAAATCTAGGGGTGATATTGTTGAAAATTCTCTTTCCACAATGTTATAAAGTGGTTGTTTATAATGAAATTATGCGAATTTTGTAGGCATATTTTTTGATTTTGAGAACTTTGATTATGCTATTATCCTATGCTTCTTTCTCACCCTCTATATGATGTGGAAAAATAATTTTCCATGTGCTTAATTGTAGTGATTTCTTAAAAAATTAGCAAATAACCACTAAATTCATCAATTCTCATTATACTTAGATATTTATAGACCATAATACTGGTGGCAAACATTTCAAATTTAGGCATGAGACTTCTTAGAATCTTTTCTATCATCCTTGTTTCTTGAATGTCTTCACCTAAGAAACTCATTTTATTAAAAAGATCTCGAATTTTGGTGATATATTCATTCACTGATTCATTATTATTCAGCTTAACATTCTCAAATTTGCTTCTTAATGTTTTCAATTTGGCAAAGGTTGCACCTTCATATGCATTTTTTAATATATTCCATGTTGGTTTTGATGTGTTTGTTGCATTGATTCTTCAAAATATGGATTCATCAACTGCATAGTCTATCAAGAGAAAGTTCTTCATTATCCTTCTTTATAAGTTATCCCACATGCCTGACATCTTGGCCTCTTGTGGGATCACCTCCTAAAGCTAAAAAAATAAACATTCACTCTTAGCGAGAGAGGTATCCCATCCTCCAACATCTGGATTCACCACTGTTTCTCATAGTAGATATAGGTATGAATCTACCACCTCATATGTACTCCAATAGTCTAGACTGACTACTCCCTTTGTCACTATGGAAAATGGATTTATGAACTATGTCATTGGAATAAGTCATGTTGTCAATTTTGTTTGACTAGATACATCCATGGTCACTGGAGAAAATCCTATTGTCTATTATGTCTGACTAGACACATCCTTGGTCACTCAGGAAAAAGTATCCTGATTGGTCGCATCCTCAGTCACTGAGGAAAAATATGTTTGATTGGTTGCATCCTCGGTCACTGAAGCAAATCCTGCTATCCAATCTACCTCACTATATAAAAACCTATTGAATCAACTAGATCCTCCATGGGAAGGTACACAACTCTCATAAGACTCTTTCTCCTACATCTCTTGTCTCACCTTCTCAACCCATGGAATCGTCTGTGAGTCCTAGAAGATGTCTCTCTCCCATTTAAACCTGAGGGGGAACTCCCTTTGGATGACCATATCTCTTTCTGATGCAACTGAATCTCCCTGATATCGGGCTCACTATGAGATCACATGCTCCTTCGAAAACCCAACTTCCTCTGAGTTTGCACAACCTCTAGGTCCATATTTTCCATTTCCATTGTCCTTTGCACAGTCCTGGGAGGTTGCTCCTCCCTCCTGGATAATGAGGGATGACTCCCTTTGAACTCTGGCTCTCTCTGAGACTATACTAGTGGTGAGGCCACATGTCTCACTACTCGTGGAGCCACCTACTCCCTTTAAACCTGTGCTAATAGTGGGGCCATATTCCTCACCACTAGTAAAGCTACCTACTCCTCTTTCTCTATCTCTTTTATCTTGTTTTCCACAAAACTCATAGGATGGCCCCTCGGCCTATATAGGTTTCCCTTCCTATCTCCAAGAACCACTGCTGATCTGAAGCTATACTGTATATGCACAAGAAGTACCTGCCCATCTCAAAACAATACATGATATCCCTTCCTCGTAGTATTGGAGACTGGGAGGACACTCCTCCTGAGTTATGGAACCACAACACATTTGACACCCTCATTATCTCTCCTGACTCTAATCAAAATGATATTGTACCAGATCCTCATACTGAATTCTTGGCTCCCCCCATACCAAGCTCCACACATAAGTCCAACCCAGTCTTTGTGGGAGTGTCAAACAACTCTTGTGCACCTGTCATATGGAAAGATGCTCCACTGTCCACCAACCAAGTTTCCCTGCTAGAGACTCTACCTGAAAGGATGGAGACCGACAAGATCTCCCTATGGAACCTGTCTAGAATGTCATCAACCTATGTTGTTGATTCATGCTTCCCTCTTGCTCTTCCCCTCTGGGGTGGACATTGCGAAGCATAATGGCCAAATTCATGACACTAAAAGCATCTTATCTTGCTAATATCTTTCTTCTGTATCGACTCTGGGATGTTTCTCTTTCGTGAGAAGTTCTTATTCCTAGCAGACCTCTTTTGTATGGAGAACCTCTTCTTCCCCTCCTAGTGTGGGATACAAGGGCCTGGTTCTCATCACTGTTACTCTTCACCATACCATCCTATTCTCCTTGGACACTAATCAGGTCTCCTCCTAGATACAATTAATCCATATCCTATCAAAAGTGGGCAATGTCTCTCGTGCACGTATCCCTTGCACGAATGGCTCCCAAGACACAAAAATACCTAGTCCTTGAGGTCATTTTCTTCCAACAAAGCAAGAACCCTTGCCTTCCAAGCTCGGAATTTGGTATCCCCCTCCAACCTTTCCTCAAGCTTCAATGTGTGCACCATATTGACGGGCCCATAATAAGAACAAAGACCAAAACAAGGAAAAAACTCTTCTAGTTTTGTAGCCAAAAATTTGTCTCAAGACGATCCTCTTCTCTTCATATCCCAAGCTCTGATACCATGTCAATTTTTACATGCAACTCTATGTGACTAATTCCATATTTTAAAATTGCTTCCCAATGATCTAACAATAAAACCCTGGTTGTTATCACTGAACAAATTTACACTGAAATTATTGACTGAAAATATATGTAGTGGAAACAAAAGGATCATAGATGAATCATCAATACACAAGAGACACAAGAATTTTGTTCTGCAACTTTATCCAATCCTTCAAACTTGAATACAAAACTAGTCCTCTCAGTGTCACTAAAAGAGTTCCCCAACAATGGCGCCAGTTCTTATTTTGTTCACTAGGTCATTCCCTCTTTGCAAAGGCACCAAATGCAAGGGCACAATGTGTGGGTTGCACCTGTCCGCCACTCTAGGCCTTTGAGCCAGCTCCGAGTTGAGGATAAAACCAGTCCTCTTAGCCAATACAATGTCACCAAATCTGAGGACAACCCTGTCTTCCAATAACCATACAAATCAGAAAACCAAACCTCAACAGGGAATTTAAAGTAGGGGATCATGTTTTCTTGAAGGTGAAAGCCAACAAAAGTTCCCTAAAGTTGGGAAATTGTTCAAATTTGGAAGCCAGATATTGTGGGCCGTTTGAAATCCTAGAGAGGATTGGTCCAGTAGCATATATGCTTGCATTTCCTGCATCTATGTCTATACATAATGTATTTCATGTCTCATTGCTTAAGAAATATATACCTGATGCTAATCATGTTATTGATTGGAATGTGATTTAGGTGGAGAAAGAAAGCACTTTTCAGGTGCATCCGGTGCGTATACTGGACCAAAAAAGAAAGCAGCTCTAGAATTGAGCCATAGGGCTTGTAAAATTCCAGTGGACCTGGTACAGTCCTGATGACGCAACATGGGAGAATGAATATGCTATGTAGGCAGAGTACCCACATCGTTTTGAAGATTTTGGAAATCTTGTTGTTGTTGTGTAAATAAGTTTCATTGAGGCAAGTGCAACAAAATAAGGGGAGGGGATTGTAACATCCCAAGGCCGAACCCTTACTGAATCGTAATTATGTTTATAGGCTGGTGAGCCAAGTGTTTATAAGCTAGAAGACTTATGTGTTGATTAGGACGAAGATCCTAGATGCTTAAGGCCGGTGAGCCTGATTTTTGTATATGTAAATACACACATCATTAATAAAATTACACCACTGCATGTAAACCGACCATGAAGAAAGAGTTATGGGGGACTAATCTCCACTAGGTAGGGTAAGGGAAGGATCTAAGTGTCTAGGAATGGTGGCTAAGCTAGAGTACTTCCCTCTAAATGAATAATATTATATTATTATTTCCAAAAGGCTAAGGTTGGACATAATCCGTGTTGTCCTAAGTTCCTGGGGAAAGGGAATGAGTGTTAAGTGGAGCTCATGCAGCTTCAGAAAGACATGTGTCAACCTGGGTGCATGCAGTTATAGTTAGGAAATTCAGCTCGTTGGGGGTTACTCTCGCCATTATCGCAACCCTCGCTTGCTCACAAGTCGTCCTTCTTACCCGATTCACCCACTAATTCACACACTGATCCATCCTCTCCATCGTCGACCTCTAAACAAGCACGCACCTTGGGAACCTGCAGTCATACTTGAGTTATCCTGTGTATCTCCTGTGACGCACATCACACATGTACCTTTCCTGAGCCTGTGATGTGTCTTAACAGTTGGCTGTTATAGCCCACGCAGTTTCTTGATTGAGCCTGGCTTGCTTCCATCATCTGTTCTATACCGAGCTTTGTTGTTTCCTTCGCCTTAATTGAATTGACTTAGGAATTGAAATGAAGAAGCAGGTTGTCAGGCTTGTAAGCAACTCTCTCCAGGTGAGAGAGGTTGTTGGGAAAGTAATTTCCTAGAGGGAGCCCAATGACAACTATAGTGCTCTAATAATTCCTGTCCGACCTGTTGTTGAAGCCCTGGAAGGGAAGTGGGGAAGCCGAAGGACTGTTGAGCAGAGAAAGGGCACACTTCTTGGGGTGGGACAGGCATGTGGGGAATGTGAGGTTGTAGGCTGTAGTGTGAGATGGCTCCTGGGGAGAAAATATTTCCTGTTGATTTGTGCGACTTTCCTGTTGTCCCTGCCTAGCCTAGTAATCCCTTACCCAATGGAGTTTAGTCCCATCTCAGGGGTGACCCACTATTGAGCGTGATGAACAGTGTTTTCTAAGGCTCGAAGGTTCATGGGAGGTGTTATCACTTTGTAAATTTTGTTTGGCTGATACAAAAAACGACAGAGGTAACTGTTTCAACCAGCTTTAGAGCCGAGGCACTAGCCTGGTCAACTCAGAGAGGGATTTCTCGTGTCACTTTGTCACATATCCACTACCACAATCAAATTTTCATTGGTTTCTGCAGAATCAGAGCCCCGAATTACCTACGGAGGCCTAGCACAAGCTAGCTCTTTCTCACTCTCTGTTCCCATGTGATCGCGGGTCATGATCACAGGTCAATTAATCATGGTGCCTCTTTGTATTTCGTGCCTCGGCACTATAGTGATGTCGAATCGTTTGACTCTGCAATCGCCAAACCCCGGCAGGGCTAGCGAATGGCCAATGGGGACAAATCCCAACAGGGCTAGAGAGAAGCCAATGAGAATAGGCCCCGTCGTGCGGTTAAGTGGAGTACAGGTGGCAGAGGGGGAAATGCGACATGGTAGCCGACAGGACAGGAGGGGGCCCCACTTNNNCCGAAATTCACCTGAGCACCATTTTTCAAGGTGAATTAATATCGACCGTTCGAGAGTTGCACGTCCGATTCCGGACCCCCCCCTCACCGTTAAAGGCAGAACGACAAGGGGGATCCGGAATGAAGCCTCGACCGTAGATCTGGGCGGGTGGACTCTGGCCGTCCAAATCTTCTCGCTACTTACCTTAATGCGCATTCATGCCCCAGCTTAAAGCCGACATCTCTTCCTCACATCTCATGGTCATCCCATACCCTGGATCCTCCAAAAGGATCCTATCCGTTCATCGGGATTTATCATCACGAGAGTTTGAACTCTAGACCACGGGACTCCTGAATTCTCGATCCCCGGTTTCCCGATGCGGTTAATCTCTTGACACATAGCCTCCTTACATCAGACGGTCCAGATCTGTCTCAGGGTTTCCGCCATGGCAAGTCCTAATCTCTTGTCACCAGGACTCCCGAGTTCGCAATTCTCGATTTCCCGAAATGGGAAATCTCACAACATGTAGCCTCCTGAGATCGGACGGTCCAAAACCGCTTCGTGGTTTCCACCATGGAACATACCGATCTCTCGTCACTAGAACTGTCGAGTTCTCAACCCCCGATTTCCCAAAATGGGAAATCTCTCGACACATGGCCTCCATCGTTTGGACGGTCTAGATCTATTTTGGGGCTTTCGCCCCTATTCACTGGGGGTTTAACCCTCGGGTAACTCTTGAAAGACCCAATGGCTATCGGGTTTTCTAGTTGAGATCTGACGGCTCAGATTGGTTACTACCTGTGCATTCTTCCACGACTTCCTGGACGTGGAAAAATCAACGGTCCAAATACTCCCATGGACCTTCTGGATCTACGGTCCCGATGTATTCACTACCCACAAAGACACAAAAAAACAAAGGAGTAAGGAATTTAACACCCTACTTACTCCTACCAATCTAACGGTCCTGCGTGACCATAGGTTTCCCGATGGATCTCGTCCGTCGATCAATACCTATCAGTGTTAAGGCACTTAACACTCCATCTTCTTCTTCTGATATGACGTTCATGAGTGACCACAGATCTCCCGATGGGATCTCGTCCGTCGATTCGATACTTCATCCTTATGCTGCCATCTCGGGTTTTCAAGAGGATTGTTCCTCCTCGTGCAGGGTTACTAAGGCCTTGCGCCTTCACATTCTCTTTCCTGGTTCTTGATGGGCTTTTCAAGGAGGGTATCTCTATGGGGAGGTTTTTACCCAGAGTACTATCTGAGGCAGATAAGGGTATCTTTCTCCCACAAATCAGACATGCAGTTTGAATTAGATCAGTATGCATATGAATAGTGATTTATGAAGACATAAGCCATATGTAGTCTTTCCATTATAAACATGCATCTACCAGTACTGATCAAAACACCATACAGACATTCCTACTCTGAAATCATTCACCATTTCACAACTTATAAACATAAATGTCAGAATAAATATATATTTCAAGATGCCAGAGGAAAAACACTTACAAAAATAACACTAGGGGTTATGCAATTGCTGAGAGAGGGGCTCGTTTCCACCCAACCGTAGGCTCAAAAACTCCCAACGGATTTACGACTAGCCACCCCCGAGCTGAGACCACGATGTTGTGAGACTGCGTCTCTATTTTCCAGTGACCAGGAGCGAAGGTTACTCTCCTTCCTCTCTGCTATCACCCACTCTGCATATAGCCAGAGTTCTCTTTTTCCCCTCGCGCCTGCCCCCAATCACTTCTCCCCCACACCTTATCCTGTTATGAGGTTGCGTGTGGCACAATTTCCCTCGCGCTGGTCATGCCTGACGGCTCTACGGATGGGCGGTTCACCTCCCCATCCCTCATTAATTCTTGAGGAGCCATCTACCTACCAGCCTGCAAGACATTTTAATTCGGGGCCAACGAGCCTCTTTTGGTTCTCCGGGCCAGTGAAGTCCAAGTACGGTATTGATTTTCGGTGGAAGTTAACACCACCTTTCCAGGTGCCTTCCACCACCTCTCTGCAGCCATCATGGTCTCTTTTTCAGCACATCCCCTCTCAGCAGTCCTGCTATATATATATATTCATAATATTATTTACATTCATCGACCTTTTTCACAAGGTCCATTCACATCACATTTCTGAGTTTGCCACAATACTTGGCCAGTATAGTTATTTTTACAGACTGGGGGAAACAGGGTGTTACAATTCCCTCCCCCTTAAAGGAACAACGTCCTCGGTGTTCTTTCTCAAACACCTGTCATGCATTTCTCATTCATCCACTTCAGAAGGCTTGACCTTCATCCTCGGTCTGGTCCTTTTTCAGGATCTCAGTCTTTGTTACCTGCCTTCCATAATTCTTGGACAACAAGCACATTAATCACAATTTTGTGCAAAAACATCTTATTGTTGCTCATAATTCAAAAGGAAAAATTTCATAATTTGAGCACAATACTTATTTCTGCAGTTTATGGATCTGTATCCACATGGTAGTTTTTTTTATCCATGCTCATCGTCCTCCTTGACGTACCCATTGGATGCATGATTCCAATTCAATATCTCACAAGAGCTATCATGGTTTCATCTTCCCTTCCAAGGTTTTCCCGCACGGGAAACTACCCACTGTGTGCATGATCCCAGTAGTTTTCAAAAATTATTATTAAGGTCTCCTCTTCCTTGCGGTCACTCACCCTCCAGGCCCAGGTTTAGGCATCCCCTTCACTGTTATACAGTCCCTCGGGCGATCCATCTTGCCCTGCCAAGGTTTTCTCGCACATAAATCTTAGAGATCCTATTGAGTCTTACAGTTGAGGTGTCCCTCAGACTTGCTCTGTCGAGGCGTCCCTCCAGCTTGTGTCACCTCAACACAATAATTTGCACGCGATCATGGCTTATCACAGGGTTTTTATGGCTCAACAGTAGCCATGTTCATCACCTTCAAATTTGATAGCCTTCATCTGTTCCTTTCAAGACAAATCTTTACTTCTCACCTATATCACAAGTACACAAGATTTCGTGAGACATCATCATAAATTATAACTTTCAGAATTTTATTGCAAACCTGTCACCCACAGATTTATCAAGTCTCACGATTTGTTTTCATATTTGTCCTGCTCAGGAACCAGACTCATAATTATGGGACTTTCCTTCCCATAAGATTTTTGGTCAGCAGGAAATTGGCCTTCCTTATGGGCTTACAGCATTGCCACATCCAAGACTCCTTCTTCCTGCACTTTCTACTTCAATCAGCCAAATAACTTGTTAGCTTTTCCATGCATATACATCTTATTGCATCTTTACCACATCGTCACAACAATTTCATAATTGTGCATACTTTAATGATTAAATTACTTTCTCAAAAAGGAAATACCATTCCTTGCAGTTTGGCTCAACAGGCAATCAGTCTTTCCTATGGGCTTACCTTACTGCCATATCCATGACCCTCTGCTTCCTGCAATTCATTCCTCAATCAGCCAAACAAATTGTTAGATTTTCCATGTACATATATATATATATATATATATATTCAAATGTAATTCAACATTCCAAGGAGTTTTTTAACAACTGTGCCACTATCCTTGGCTCTTGCATTGATTTCAAGTTCGTCACCCTTTAGGACCGGTTCTTGGTCATGGGGTGTTGGGATTTAACCGATCCTCTCCTCATATGGTTTACTCATTTTCATTCATTCTTACAATAGAATCCATGCTTCCTGTATTAGGCTGATCACGACCCCAAATTAGTACATATTAAACTTAAAAGTTTCACATGAATGCACCCACGCATTATGCCTTAATTAATAACCATGGTGCCAATACTCATGGCCACCCACATTTGATTTTCTCTAATACCTATACCTCATGAGTAAAAATGTTGGAAGGTCCTCCTTCCTCAATGAGAAATCCATTATCTGTCCTTTATGCAAATATGAATTTCCTGGAAGTAATTCCATGCAACGTGCTATCTATGAGCACTTTTTGTTTCCAATCGTTCTTTGATTGGTCCATGTGTTCATGACATATCAGTTCATGAATTATTCTGAGGGTTACAACCAGTGTTTACTACCAGAGGTTCATACCTCCATTATTCAGGTTCTCTTTCCCGAACCATACCCTACTCAGGTATCCAAGGCATACAACTGCCCTTTCAATTCTTCAGGTATAACATGAAATAATAAATATTTCGGAAGGGGTTCTTACCAAATCCCTTCATGCCATGTGCCACACAGGCACGAATATCTTTATACCTGTTCTTGGCTGCTTGCACCCTTTCTCTGTCCTCTACCTTATCAGTGGTAATTTAGCGGGATTTTCACATTCCTGTCAACAACCTTTTGATTGGAGTCTTTCCATGGTCACCCTCTGCTTGAGGTTGTTCATTGTTGGAAACTGTCTTTCTCAACAGTTCCAATATTACTTCTTTCTACACATGACATACACCATAGGCACATTAATTGTCATGTAATAAAAATGCAAATATCATAGCATTTAATTAGTAAAAACATTTTCAAGCACGTCTAGCATGTCTGTATGCACTTCATCATATTATCTTTAATGTTTTTCATGAGTGTAACATAACAGTTCTCAATCATTTTCACAGCATTACAACCATCATTACTGTGGTATCAAAGCATTTTTGTTCATCATTGTACTAGCTTTCTCATCCCATAGAAGCGTAATGCACAACAAGGAAAGAATTGAGGGCTCTCCCTTTCTTCCAATTCTTTCTTCATCGCCTAGGGATTTTCAGCCCAGTCAAGTTATTTCTAAGGTCTCACTACCTTTCCTTAATCATAGCTTCAACCAAGACGTATCAATTAAACGTACCCATTCATTCAGTTAATCATACTCAGGGGTTTACTGGCCTCTTACCAACCAAACTGGTTTCCACAACTGCTCTTTTTCTGAGCAGCCTTGGTTTAGGCCCATCCTAACTCTTAGGATACTTCAACATGCTTTAGTAGCAACTCTTTGTTCATAATGAGTCAGGGACGTGTGCATCCTACACACTTCCATTAGGTTATCAGAATGGTCAATATTCGGTTATTAGTCTTCTATTACTTACATGATTTTTCCAAAATGTAATCTAGGATTCTTATACATGGACATGCCTTACATCTCATTGTCCAACCTTCAACAATTATCAGGATTGTGACTCTATTCTTCTGACAGAGCCCTTATACAGTTCCTCCACCAGGAACTCCTTCAGCATGCAACTTCCTTGTTGCAGATCCATCACCACCTGTGATGGCCTCAACCTTGAGTTAGCTTTTTAGGGGTCTACCAAATATTCCCTTAAGGAATATAACACACATCTTTGTTAACTTACATGTATGATGTACTTAACCACTTTCATAATCCTAAGCCTTCGTGTAGCTATCATAGTTATATTTCATAGCCTACACACATTTCCATTTTTCAAATTAGTCATTTCAGGATTGTTCACAGTCTTTCTCATTGTGATCTGCAAAGGCATAAACATTTGCCTCTTATCATGACAATAGAGCATCCTTGCTCATTTACTCTTTCATTTAATTGTACTCGATTTTCCCGGGGATATGGAGTACATTCCCTTTAAGCTATCCTTCAAGACAGATCCTTCACGACTCTTCAGAATGGAGTCAACCATGCATCCATGGTATTCATTCAATTTTTGGCAAGTGTACTTCTTGCCTCACATTTCACTCATCAGGGCC
>ML806721.1:43890-59233 GCA_009831015.1 Picea engelmannii
ATGGAAACGACCAACAAGGGTCACTCTTGGGAATTAGCAATAGTCCCAAAGGACTCCTCAAACAGGTTATCCTCATGGTCGATTCTAACCATTATAGGTCAGGTAAATCTGACCCTTTGTATTTTCACCAGTCCTCTCAATCAGGAGGAATTGTACGCTCAAGGTTTAGTCTCTTAAATAATGCAAAAATCATAACTTTCTAAGGATCCTACCAGTCCTTACCAGATTTCCCAAATCATGAAGGGGTTCTTCATTTGGGTCTTAACCCTTATCTAACCAACCATCTCAATTGCAAGAGACTCTACCTACTTTAGTAGGTGGCCCTTATAACACTAAAACAGGACAACATAGTCCGTGTCCCTTGTCTGGCTCGTGCAGCTTCATAGCACAATTTATTCTACCTCCGTCATTCGCACTCAAATCCTATCAGTGATAATGATCAGTGCATTCCTACTCCTATAAGAGTAGTTTCCATTTTAACAGAGGGGTTATAGAAGTTTCCAAATTATATTTTCATTCTGTAGTCCTTCTCCTTAAAGATAAACGCAGATAACAATATCTTCTAATGCAGCTCGTACCTGAGCCCAAGCAGGCCAAGTGTTGTAACCATGATCTGATACCAATTTGTCACATATCCACTACCATAATCAAATTTTCATTGGTTTCTACAGAATCAGAGCCTCAAATTACCTATGGAGGCCTAGCGCAATCTAGCTCTTTCTCTCTCTCTGTTCCCATGTGATCGTGGTTCATGATCACAGGTCAATTAATCATGGTGCCTCTTTGTATTTCACGTCTCGACGCTACAGTGATGTCGAATCATTTGACTATGCAACCGTCGAACTCCGGCAGGGCTAGCGAATGGCCAATGGGGACAAATCCCAACAGGGCTATAGAACAGCCAATGAGAACAAGCCCCGTCGTGCAATTAAGTGGAGTACAGGTGGTAGAGGGGGAAATGTGACACTGTAGTCAACAGAACAGAAGGGGGCCCCACTTTACACACCACTCCATTCCGGAACCCCCCCCCCCAATTAATGGCAGAACGACAGGGGGGTCCGAAATTCACCTGAGCACCGTTGATGAAGGTGAATTAATATCGACCGTTTGAGAGTTGCACATCCGATTCCGGAGCCCCCCCTCACCGCTAAAGGAAGAACGACAAGGGGGCTCTAAAATGAAGCCTCGACCATAGATCTGGGCGGGTGGACTCTGGCCTTCCAGATCTGCTAGCTACTTACCTTAATGCGCATTCACGCCCCAACTTAAAGCCAACATATTTTCCTCACATCTCACGGTCATCCTAGACCCTGTATCCTCCGAAAGAATCCTATCCGTTCATCAAGATTTATCATCACGAGAGTCCGAACTCTCGACCACGGGACTCCTAAATTCTCTTCCCCGATTTCCCGATGCGGTTAATCTCTCGACACGTAGCCTCCTTACATTGGACGGTCTAGATCTGTCTCGGGGTTTCCACCATGGCAAGTCCCGATCTCTCGTCACCAGGACTCCCGATTTCACGATTCCCGATTTCCCAAAATGGGAAAGATCACGACACGTAGCCTCCTGAGATCAGACGGTCCAAAACCACTTCGACGTTTCCACCATGGAACATCCCGATCTCTCGTCACCAGAACTCCCGAGTTCTCGACCCCCAATTTCCTGAAATGGGAAATCTCTCGACACATGGCCTCCGTCGTTCAAACAGTCTAGATCAATTTCGGGGCTTTCGCCCCTATTCACTAGGGCTTTAACCCTCGGGTAACTCCTGACAGACCCAACGACTATCGGGTTTTCTAGTCGAGATCCGACGGCTCAGATTGGTTCCTACCTGTGCATTCTTCCACGACTTCCTAGACATGGAAAAATCAACGGTCCAGATACTCCCATGGACCTTGGGGATCTACGGTCCCGATTTCTTCGCTACCCACGAAGACACAGAAAAACAAAGGGGTAAGGAATTTAACACCCTACTTACTCCTACCAATCTAATGGTCCTGCGTGACCACAGGTTTCCCGATGGAATCTCATCCACCAATGAATACCTATCAGGGTTAAGGCACTTAACAATCCATCTTCTTCTTCCGATCTGACGGCTGTGAGTGACCACAGATCTCCTGACGGGATCTCATCCGTCGATTCGATACTTCATACTTATGCTACCATCTCAAGTTTTCAAGAGGATCGTTCCTCCTCGTGCAGGGTTACTAAGGCCTTGCGCCTTCACATTCTCTTTCCCGGTTCTTGATGGGCTTTTCAAGGAGGGTATCTCTATGGGGAGGTTTTTACTCAGGGTACTATCTGAGGTAGATAAGGGTACGTTTCTCCAACAAATCAGACATGTAGTCTGAATTAGATCAATATGCATATGAATAGCGATTTATGAAGACATAAGCCATACGTAGTCTTTCCATTATAAACATGCATCTACCAGTACTGATCAAAACACCATACAAACATTCCTACTCTGAAATCATTCACCATTTCACAGCTTATAAACATAAATGTCAGAATAAATATATATTTCAAGATGCCAGAGGCAAAACACTTATCAGAAATAACACCAGGGGTTATGCAACTACTGAGAGGGGTGCTCGTATCCACCCAACCGTAGGCTCAGTGACTCCCAGTGGAATTACCACTAGCCACCCCCGAGCTGAGACCACGATACTGTGAGACTGCGTCTCTGTTTTCCAGTGACCAGGAGCGAAGGTTACTCTCCTTCCTCTTTGCTATCACCCACTCTGCATATCGTCAGAGTTCTCTTTTTCCCCTCGCGTCTGCCCCCAATCGCTTCTCCCCCACACCTTATCCTCTTGCGAGGTTACGTGTGGCACGATTTCCCTCGCGCTGGTCAGACATGATGGCTCTACGGATGGGCGGTTCACCTCCCCATCCCTCATTAATTCCCGAGGAGCCATCTACCTACCAGCCTATGAGACATTTTAATTCGGGGCCAGCGAGCTGCTTTTGGTTCTCTGGACTAGTGAAGTCCAAGTACGGTATTGATTTTTGGTGGAAGTTAATGCCACCTTTCCAGGTGCCTTCCACTACCTCTCTGCAGCCATCGTGGTCTCTTTTTCAGCACATCCCCTCTCAGCAGTCCTGCTATATATATATATATATATATATATATATATATATATTCATAATATTATTTACATTCATCGACCTTTTTCACAAGGTCCATTCACATCACATTTCTGAGTTTTCCATAATACTTGGCCAGTATAGTTATTTTTACAGACTGGGGGAAACAGCGTGTTACACACTTGATGTTCTTTAGAAATCAGTGGCTAGACTGCTGAAGAAATGGATGTGTTAAAGAAATGGAGGTGACATTTGGGCTATGGAGTCAAAAATGAATAAAGCAGTGGAAAATCATTAGGACTATCTAGAGGAAAAGGCTAAATCAGGCAATAAGTCTGAGTTTTAAATTGAAATTTGCATGGCGAAAGAGGAAAAAGGAAAACACATAAATGTATCAAAGCATATTAAAATGAATTCTGAATTAGTTAAGAAGAGAATTACATGAATTTAAATTGCTAAGTCTAGAGCATCATCAGACGAATTCCATACTTTTAACTCTCCAATTTAAAAGAGGAAATTGTAAATGGGATTTCAAAGACACAACAAATACACACTACGAAAGAAAACAAAACTCAGATCACAACCAAGTAGAATCTTTTCATAAACAGTTCAAAAATTGCTTTTGCATTGTATATTCAGTTTAACTCCATGATTTTACAAATCCTTCCTGCTACGAGGGCAGGCCCCTCCTCCCTTCATACTTTCTTTATCCTTGGAATGATATATATAGAAAATTTACATGAGAGATTCAAAACGACTCAACTTCTCCACAGTTTTAAAGATATCTGTCAGTTACAAAATAGAAACGTACAACAACTGAACTCCTATTTATAGAGGACGTTACAAGACAAACTGACACATCTGAGGTTTTCTGCCTTGAAGGCCACTTGTCAATATTATTGCAAAATTCTCTTACACATACTAAATTTAACCCGCAATCTACTTAAGATTGGCAATTTCTTCTTTTAATGTATCAAGCCAAGCAGGTTGATTTTCCCCAATGCTTTTGACTGCTTCAATTTTTTTTGTTGTCTTCTGATGCTTGCTCTGTTTCCTCTTGACAGCTCGCACATGGTGTTCACCTGCGTAACCGTTGATGATTAAATCCTTCATGAGGGGATTAAATTTAATTTCTCCGCCTGACCATGGTTCGTCCACAGGATTTGTATGAAATTTTGTTGCTAATATTTGTGCGATCGGCTTCTCTTTCTTCTTCATCGATGAATTTGTTATATTAGTTGAAAATCCTAGTTTGCTGAAGGCTACTTGGTATATTGTATCCATTTCTGCTGGTTTTTAAAAAAGCACAAACTTGTCTTCCTTAGCTGAATACTTCGACCTGTGATTACCCTGTTCTGAAATAGAACATCAATTATCCAACATAGAGTAATGTAACCCATGTCTTGAATGAAAATCGTAATTGAGTGCCAATCATGAACTGCTGACAAGAGTACTTGCAGGTACGTTGGTTTATCATGTTTGGCTAATCTATTTCGAATGATGAGCCTTTGAGTTAGTTATCTGGTAGTGCTTACCTGACATCGCATGGACGCAAAGCACTTGAACGAGTGGTGTGAGGTGATTTTATCGATCGTCACCCTTCCCTTCTCACACGTGAATTTTTGATTTGACATATTCAAATGACATTAGAACACATGACCTCGAGGTGTAGTTGAGCGGTTTTGCGCTCACCCACTTTTTGCCCCAATGTGCCTCTGAGGGCGCTACGCATCCACATAATGAAACCATGGTATTTTCCTTGGCCCACCCTCTAACAATTATCTTTTGCGCTACTTCATCGCCTGATATGTGTTCTGATCGTTGATTCAGATTGCTTCAAGATATATGGTCTGTCAAGTCCCAATACCTCAGTGTCTCCGCCAATTTTAACCTTGTCCGCCATATGTGCTCTCGTTTGCTAGTTTAACCCTTTTCTATATTGATTTACTATTCTACCAAGTCTCGAGACTTGGATTCCAATTTTTTTTTATGGTGATAACAGGAGGTCTGCACACAGTTGGTGGTCATCTATTAAAATATAAGTACCAAATCTTTGTTCTTTGTATGATGTGTATCTATAAATCAAGTTATAATGTTGCTAGAATTGTCTGTGTGCAATGCCTATATGTTTTAATGTTATTTTTGCATGATTAGTGGCATGAACAGAATGTTATAGCTATTTAATTGACATTAGATAGATATGTATATAAATATATATATGGTATCAGAGCATGCAATTTGTTCGCTAGCATGGTCTGGCCTGTTGGTTAAGGCCGAGGATGTCACGAATTGGTATCAGAGCTAAGAGAGACGTCCAGGAAGTGACATTGCTCAGCCTGTTGGTGGTTGGGGATGTTACAAAATGGTATAAGATAAAGGACAGATGTCCACGAAGTGACGTTTCCCAGCATGTTGGTGGTTGGGGATGTTACAGAAAAAATGGGCCTTACATAGGAAAACAAAGCTTCTAGGCCTTAAGCATTGTTAATAAGGTCTCCATCGATGACACATGCCCTGTCTATGGGTTCTTTCACCTGTTAGTGGTATGCCAATTACCATTAGGTGGTTTTACACAAAGGGGATGGGCATAGGGGCCTTGACTATGGCTAGGTTACATGCCCTTAAAGTAAGGTTTTAGTGCTAAAGATTTTGTTTTAAAACATGTGAAGGTGATGGAGTTTTACATGGTTACTATTTTGTGTAAAAATAATGGGTGCACACTTTAATAACATGTGTGTGATTTTATGACTAAAACACATACACACACATGTTTATAACTAAAATTTGAAATAAAAAAGTTATAGATGAGTTGGTTTCTTTGGTTTTAGCTTTGAGAGTTTGTCTTGGTGGTTTGGAATGCACACAAGAAAATGTGCACTTATTTTCAGCTCCATTTTCAATGAGGTTTTTAAATATGGTCAACATATTCATCACCATTGAAATTGTGCACACTTATAGAAACAAGGATTGTAGATTTCAAATTTATAGTTTTTTAAAAGAAAAAAAATGTAATTTTCTACTTTTTATTCATTTTTATTTATATATATGTCATAATATATAGATCATTTGTTTTTACAATGACTTTTTATTGCCTAGCCATTATATGTTACACAAGTACCAAACATTGGTTGATTATGTTATGACCTTACATAAAGAATTGCCTTAACAATACACTAAAACTCCATTACCCACTAATGTACACCTTGAGCACCTTGAAACCACATTTAAAAAAATATATAAAATTAACATTAAAAAAAAAGTGACCCACCAGAACTGATGGTATTTATAATTGTACACATTTATTTCAATAAATTACATCATTTATAAGAAATTGAATTTTTTCAGTATAGAATCAAATTCACCAGAACTGATGGTATTTACAATTGTACACATTTATTTCAATAAATTACATCATTTAGAAGAAATTGAATTTTTTCAATATAGAATCAAATTCAAACTTGAACTTCTGAACGATGGTGTAAACAAACCAAACAATATTTTAGGATTGCATTGCATCGCTAGGTACATAGATATATAGTCCGACGTCGATTAAAGAAACTCTCATCATCTGGGTATCTTGATTACATAGAAACTTCAGTGTCCATGCAAGTAAATGGATACTGATGTATTGTTGCTTCGCTGCCCCAGGTGATACTAAATATTTAGCACAAGCACGAATGGTACTGTGAAGAAGAAGTTGCTCTCCCCTTGGGGGAATAGTTGCTCTATATCTTGTTGTGCCTCAGCGTCTTATTGCAACCAAGTTTCAGTGTGTATGATTTCATGAGAATTGAACCTGCATGAATTTCAGTGTGCATCTGTTCATGAGAATCAATTTGTCTAACAACAGGACGGTCAATGAGGTTTTTGTTTCCATCTATCATAACAACAACAGAAAATAACACAATATTTCCATCCATCCATCCTCTCCAATCGAATCGAAGTGAACTTGTGATCTGTTAAATATAATGTAACCTCAATAGGCTGACTGTACACTGCCAGCTGTCCTGGCCAGCTGTACTTTTATATTCTTGATTTGCTTGAGCCTATTTAGCTAAGCTATTTCCCTTTGCATAGTACTACTTCATAAACTTCTTCATGTACTCGTTTTGTACTCTTCTTCTTATACTCTAATATACTATTTTCTGTTCTATTCTTTCTCTCTGCATTTCCTGCTTCACAATTTATCATGGTATCAGAGCTTCAGTAGTAAGCCTCTTCACATAGGTTGGAGAGCAACACAATTCTCACAACATAGAGCTTACACGGATCACAAGAGCATGCGACACATACTTTTCACAAGGCTTGGAGAGTTGTCCGTAATACTCTCAAAAGATCCTCGTAGGAATCTCACGCGAGGAAACAGAGCGTACTACACTCGAAAGTTCTAGAAGAAACACGAGAAGGAAGAAATATTAAAGAATCGTGAAAATTTCAGGATTCGTCAAAGATTCACGAAGAAAACCTATAGAAGGCAAAAACGTTGAAGATTTCAAGAATATTTGTTCAAATTCATCAGTTCTTTGCAGAGAATAGAACACTTCAAAGAATTCATGTAATTCTTTCAAATCTTTGAAAGGATCACAAATTTTTGCTTCTGCAGGAGAAAATTCCTTCAAATGCAGCAAAGATCGTGTCTAAGGAGCAAAGAACAACCATTGTAGCAGTAAGATCCGTCCTTCGAGAATATCTGAGGCGGAAATCCAGTTCAGATGGGACGAGGAGAGTGCAGAAAAGGCGAAAGAGTTTCAGCCATTAAATCTTGCGCAGAGGACCGACAGCCGTTGGATCAGTGAGAAAGTGCACGAGGTTTAGTCCTCTGGAGCACACAAGAGAAATTTCGACTTGCGAAATCCCAAAATCATCAGGACCGTCTGTCAACGCACACGTGGTGAGATCTCAGTGTTTCACTGACTCGTAGGGTGTCAAGGTTAGAGGTCTGCCATGAGAATTTACGAGTCACGAAATCATAAGTTATTCTGGACTGTTGGATCGCGAAAGATCATGAGCATTCGATCTTATCCCATCACAAATCGAGGATCGGGAGTTGGACAAGTGAAGGAGACTGCTCTCCGAAACCCCGATACGCGAAATCCCGACATCACAAATCGTGAAATCCCGAGAGGATTGTGAGTTGTCCATCTCAGAGGACGGGTGGCAGCAGATCCAAGCGCTATCAAAATTTTAGCATTTCGGAGTTTGGGATATCAGAGGTCTTGTTGACGAAGGTCACGACACTCCACGGCGAAAGTCCCAAAATCGCAAAACGTTGAGGACCGTCCATTATGAGGGGATGTGTGGCAACTATCTAGGCCTTCGGGGAAAGTCTCAAAAGGAAAGGCCATCGACATTTTGGGAATCGGCTTTTCGGGAGTTGAGAGACCAAGAGGTCGCGTGTTTGAGTCCCAAAATCCTGAAAGGGACTGCGGTCATATTAGGAGAGGTCATGTGGAACGGAGGTATAGCCCAAGGGGCTAACTGAAGTTAAAGCCATTTCAGCAAATCGACATTTCGGAGTTCGCGGTTTCAGAAACTCAGGGACAAGAGTTCTAAACTCACGAAATAACGAATCGTGAAATCTCGAAAGGATCTGGACCATTAGATCACAGGAAGATCTGGACCGTTGAATTGTCTGAAGGCAAATTTTAGCAAATTGAGGGACAAAGAACCGATGAAGGCATCGTGATTCCCCGATTCGCTAAAAGCCAACAATGCTTTAACCTTTAGGTGCGTGGTCACATTGAACGAAGACTAAGGGCCAATTCAAGGCTGATAAGCTCTCTTCGGCAATCAACAATCGACGTTTTAGCGATCAGAGGTTGGAGAGACAAGAGATCGAAGGACTCATATAATGAAGTCCTGAAGTCAGAATCGCGAAGCCAAAAATTGTGAAGTCAAAACTCGTGAAATCTTGAATCGTCGAGTTCCGAAATCACTGCAAGAAAGCATCAGACCTGGTTTTACGTGCAGGAAATAGGTAAATAAGTTTTTTTTTTTTTTTCTGTTTTGTTAAATTCTTTAAATATGGCGTCGTCTAGCAATTTAGGACCAACTCAGGGTCCTATTCTTCTTGGAAAGAACTATGATTTCTGGTCTCTTCGGATGAGATTGTTCTTACAAGCACAAGAGTGTCTGGATCCAGTGGATCATGGATATGTGGAACTAGATCCAGCAGGCCTTGCCGCCATGAAAAACACGCAGAAAATTGCTCAAGCAACTCAGAGAAACAGAGAAAATAAAGCCAAATTTTGGATTCAAAATTATGTGGATGACTCAATTTTTTAAAAATCACAGGTGCTTGTACTTCAAAATAGGCCTGGGACATCCTTAAATCTTCCTATCAAGGAAATGACAGGGTCAAAACAATTAAACTGCAGACCCTGAGGACGCAATTCGAGACAATAAGGATGACAGAGTCTGAATGTGTGGATCAGTTCATGAACAGAGTCATGGGAATCGTGAACCAGATCAGATTGACTGGCGAAGCCATCACTGATCAACGCATTGTTGAGAAAGTCCTCAGAAGTTTACCAAAGAAATTTGAAATGGTTGTAACAACAATCCTTGAATCCAAGGATCTGTCATGTTTTTCAACAGATGAACTAATTGGTTCTCTGGTGACACATGAGACCAGACTACATCTCACAGATGAGTCAATCTCCAATGCTTTCAAAACACAATTCTTCTTCGGCAGAGGGAGAGGCAGAGGTCACCAAGAATGAGGGCACAATCACAGTAATCCTCATTCCAGTGGAGGTATCAGACAACAATATCCGAATCAAAATTTCCAAGGTCAAAGACAACAACAACAAAATCAACATCAAAATTTTCAGCCTCAAAGAGGCAGAGGGAGACGATCAAATGAGAAATCAAGCATATAATGCTATTACTGCAAAAAGTATGGGCACTATGAACCTGAATGCAGGAAGAAGAAAGTAGATCAGCTCTCAGGCAGAGAACATGTGTCAAATCATACGGGAGAAACCTCAGGAGGTATATTTCTCTCATGCCACAAGACTGAAGAACAACCTAAAGATATTTGGTTGCTAGACAGAGGATGCAACAATCACGTGATAGGTAACAAAGAATTACTTTCATACATTGATTCTTCAATCTCATATGATATTATTTCACTTGGAAATGATTTCTTAGTCAAAGTTCAAGGAAAATGAATTGTTCCTATTCTTACTAAACAAAATGTAAAGAAAGACATAAACAATGTCTATCATGTTCCAAATCTGAAACATAATTTGCTAAGTGTAGGACAACTAATTGAACATGGCTATAAGATACTTTTTGAGGGAGCATCTTGCAAAATATATGACAAAAACCCCAATAGAAAATTGATTTCTGAAATCCATATGACTCCGAATAGGATGTTTCCCCTTACACTCAGAACTACAAATCTGATTCAACCATATGCAGAAAGTGCATCCACCCTGAATGAAACAATGGTTTGGCATACAAGATTTGGACATCTACCATTTCAGAGTCTAAGTCTTCTTCATAAGCACTCCATGGTCAAAGGTCTTCTTATCTTTAAAGAGCAAATTCCCCCATGTGAGTCTTGCATACTTGGAAAACATAAGAGAACTAGTTTTCCACAGTTATCAAATCAAGCCAAACAACATCTTGAACTTGTTCACACTAACCTATGTGGAACAATGAAAATAGAGTCCATAGGTGACAACTTTCATTTTCTAACGTTTATTGATGATTTCAACAGAAAAATATGGATCTATTTTCTTAGACACAAGTCTGAAACTTTTGCAAAATTCAAAGAATTCAAGGCAGAAGCTAAAAAACAGAGTGGCAAATATATCAAAGCACTCAGGTCAGATGGAGGAGGAGAATACAACTCTAGAGAATTTGCAAATTTCTGCAAATCACAAGGCATTATTATGCAAACAACAACCAGGTATACTCCACAACAGAATGGTGTGGCTGAAAGAAAAAATCAGACAATAATGAATATGGCAAGAACACTTCTCAAAGAGAAAAGTTTGTCAAATATTTTTTGGGCTGAAGCAGTAGTATGCTCAGTTTATCTTTTGAATAGATCTCCAACCACAAGTCTAAATATGAAAGTTCCCCAAGAAGCATGGAGTGGAACAAAGCTCAATGTTGCGCATCTAAGGACATTCAGATGCATAGCATACGCTCACATACCTTCCGAATTAAGGAAGAAACTTGATGAAAGAAGTGAGAAATGTATTTTCACTGGATATAGTGAAACATCTAAATCTTACAGGCTTTACAATACAATCTCAAAGAAATTAATTCTCAGCAGAGATGTAAAATTTCTGGAAAATCAATTCTGGAATGATTCAGAAAATCAACAAATGGGCAGTCAAAATAATTTGCTGCCCAGTGCTGAAAACACAGAAAATTCAGGATAGCAAGTACCTCAAACTATTCTTCCAAGATTGCAAGTACAAAGACAACCTAAACACTTACAAGATAACTCAACTTCCAGCAGAGAATCATTCTCTGAACCACAAAATCAGAGAACTCAAAGTTTGAGAGAAATCCATCAGTAGTTGGATGACTTTGAACAACACAACCTTTTTGCTTTAATGTCATGTCAACCTACATATTTTAAGTAAGCAACTAAGGAGCCACATTGGGTTCAATCCATGAACCAAGAAATTGACTCCATTGAAAAAAATCAGACATGGGATCTTGTTGATTTGCCAATTCACAAGAAAAGTGTTGGTGTCAAGTGGGTTTACAAAACTAAACTCAATGAAAAAGGGTAGATTGAAAAAAACAAGGAAAGACTTGTTGCCAAAGGATTGTCACAACAACCAGGTACTGATTATGGTGAAACTTTTGCTCTAGTAGCAAGATTAGACACTGTAAGGACTCTATTGGCCATAGCAGCCCAACACAAATGACAAGTATACCATATGGATGTCAATTCAGCATTCCTGAATGGTTTTTTAGAAGAAGAAGTTTATGTCGATCAACCACCTAGATTTGAAGTCCAAGAGCACCCAACAAAAGTATATCGGTTGAAGAAAGCCTTGTATGGCTTAAAGCAAGCTCCAAGAGATTGGTACAACATAATTGACACTTACCTGATCAAAAATGGTTTCAACAAAAGTCAAAATGAGCCAACTCTTTACACCAAAACTGATCATCACGGTAAAATTTTGATTGTATGTTTATATGTTGATGACATGATATATACTGGAAATCTTGAATTAACCAATTTTAAACATGCCATGCAATCTGAGTTTGAGATGATAGATCTTGGCATAATGAAATATTTTTTAGGGATTGAGGTTGATCAATCAACCAAAGGCATTTTTGTCTGTCAGAAAAACTATGCAGCAAACATCATCAAAAGATTTCGCATGGAAGGATGCAATCCAGCAGAAACCCCTATACCCCTAGGCACAAAATTGAGTAAGACAGATGAAGGCCCTACAGTGGACCCTACTCTATACAAAAGCTTAGTAGGCAGTTTGTTGTATCTTACAACAACTAGGCCTGACATTATGTATGCAACCAACCTTGTTTCCAGATTCATGGAATCCCCCAAAGATTCTCACTGGAAAATGGAGAAACAAATTCTGAGATATGTTGCAGGAACTCTCAATTTTGGCTTATGGTACACTAAATCTGATAGTAATCAACTCTCTGGTTACACAGACAGTGATTTTGCAGGAAGCCTAGATGACAGGAAAAGCACATCTGGACATGCTTTTCACGTGGGCACGAACCTGATCTCATGGGCATCCAAGAAGCAGCCAATTGTATCAATATCTTCTGCAGAGGCAGAGTATGTCGCTGCTACCTCAGCTTCTTGTCAAGCTGTGTGGCTGAGAAGAATATTGAAAGATATGTCACATACAGAAAAGGATCCAACTCCTATTTTCTGTGACAATACTTCAACAATTGCTCTATCCAAAAATCATGTGTTTCACAAGAAAACCAAACACATTGACACTCGTTTTCATTTGATCCGCGAGCTAGTCAATAATGGTGATATTGCACTTCAATTCTGTGGTTCTCGAGATCAGTTTGCTGATATCTTTACAAAGCCACTAGGAAAATCGGTTTTTGATTTTCAAAGACAACACTTAGGCATAATCAATGTTGATGTTTGTAACTGTTGAGTTTAAGAGGGAGTGTTAAATATAATCTAACCTCAACAGGCTGACTGTACACTACCAGCTGTCCTGGTCAACTGTACTTTTATATTCTTGATTTGCTTGAGCCTATTTAGCTCAGCTATTTCCCTTTGCATAGTACTGCTTCATAAACTTCTTCATGTACTCGTTTTGTACTCTTCTTCTTATACTCTAATATACTGTTTTTTGTTCTATTCTTTCTCTCTGCATTTCTTGCTTCACAATTTATCATGATCAACCAAATAGCTTGTTGGGAAATCCCAAATGTATGCACTTGAAGCGCGCAGGAACACCTCAACGCATTTCTAAATTTCATTTTGCTGCTGGAAGGCGCAAGAACACCTAAATGCATTTCAAAATTTCATGTTGCTGCTATGAATTTAAAATTTTGGCTTTCTACGGATGCATATGCGTGGACATCTACACAAAGTACTATCATGGATTGATAAAAATAAATAAATAAGTGGGATTTATAAAATAAATAAGAGATACCATAAAGTGGACAGTCTGGCACAACAAATACAAATACCGTAGGTCAATCATAGATGAAAGCACTCTAACGAAAAAGCACATGAGAAAGTTTTCAATCCAGATCAATGAAAAGAGTTGTAGCATGGTATCTAATAGTTTGACGCTCATATACAAGGGTGTCCACATTGTAGTCTTTACTCTTTACGAGACAATTGGGACAAGCTATAGTATGTCTGTATGACAATCATCGCTAGAAGAAGAATTCCAACCAGTAGAGCTATACCCTTCCCGGGCTTCGACAGATGGTCCGAATACACATCCCAGAGCACCCTTTGGTGTATGTTCCTGTAATACTTCCTCCATTGCATTTTTGAGGTCGTCATGAGGTTCAAATTGGCTTGTGAAGAAGGGATGATATATGCCATTCCACATCTTGGCTATCCACTCGTCCGTTAACACAAGACTTCCGCGATGAATGACGTCACAATCCCTCAGCACGTGAACGTCTTCGGCCATGTCGATGATGCAGTTCATCAATCCGACATAGCGTGTTACGTGGTTGCGTCCGGTGGCATCGTTGAAATCCAACGCAATCATGTTCCACAAAAACACTTCAGTCTTCATGTGGGATACAGTGATCCGCGGAAGGTAGAGCGTGCCCGAGTATTTTTCGAATCGAACCTTATGTGGCGGCTTGGAGAACGATTTGAATTTAATGCCAGATTTTACCAACTGCGTCGTGTTGTACGCGTTCAGAAAATCACGTTGGCCTTTGTTTGTCGGATGTTTGACAAAAATGCTCAACACCGCTTCAACACCTGCTTCCAGAAAGTTCTTCGTGCTTTGTGATAGAGTCCACTGATCTGCCATGGTGTCCGTCTCATTAGTGTGCATATGCAGGAATGGAGAAACGAATGCGTGCATGAAACCCAGCAGATACCTCTCCTCTTCCACGTCGATTTCATTATTATTATCTGTGTCTACCAAACCGAAATCGAAAGGAGACAACACCGTGGACGACTTCTCCAACAGTGTATTGAAGTCTTGATGGCCTGCTTCTGATTTCTGGTTGTCAAAAATAATTCTCAATACAGAAAGTGGGATCTGATTTTGATCGAGGTGGATATTGGTGGCCAACCACCTTTTCCAAATGGCTCAAAACAGTTTTCTGGCGATTTTGACAATTTACTATTTTTAGCAGGTTTTAACTTTCGGGGCCATCTTGAGGGCCCAAATGAAGTTTTTTCGAGATCGAGGTTCTCAATTATAGCCAAAGGCATGATTGATCCCCCAAAATGAATCTCTTCAACGATATCTTTCCAACGAGCTATCACACACCTAAAACAGAGATCGTATGCAAAAGTTACGACCCCGGGAAGTTGATGTACTCACTTACCCAAACGAGGCCCACATGACTTTTGACGCTTCATCTCCTAGGGTTAGGTTTTTGGATGCCTAGGGTTTTTGGAATTCCTGCTGATTGTAAAAAGACCTTCGGAGCCTCATTGTAATCATCTTCTTGCGAATGCAAGTAGCCATCACATCTCTTCTCAGAGATAAGCTGCCACCATTCTAGCGAGTCTTTCACTCTGTATTTTTACAGTCTCTGTACATTTCTTTCATTAATAGAAATCGTGTAT
>ML806721.1:65065-90567 GCA_009831015.1 Picea engelmannii
AATTACTATCTAATCTTTTTGATTTATTTTCTTAAATGTTTATGCTCAAGAAATCGAATATCAAAACGTCTAATTGCAAATAGAAATAACAGATAGTAGAAAATATTTTGACTACAAGAAAATTCTATATTCATTAAACTAATGAAATCAGACAAACAAACTGACTTGTTATTGCATCCAATATCTTGTCCTTTATGTAACATTCAGCCACCTTTATTTGATGAGTAAAACCTGCTACAGATTTTGAGATTGCTCCCAATAAATATGAAGCAATAGTGATGGAATCGAATGATAGAACACATAAGAGATACGATCACAACAATCTCATAATTTTACAAGCAGCCACAATAAGATAAATCTTGCTGTGAGGACTTGCGTATAAACGTTCAATCAAAGATAAAGATAAATCTCTTAATTCAAGTTTGAACGAATGATTACTGTGTGTTAAATCTGGAACATGAAACATGGATAATATATAAACTTTTATCATACCATCTTGTAGTAAACCATGACAGCGAAAGAAATCATACTCTATTTACAAATTGAAATAAACATGACTTGAATAAAACCACAATACAGAAAAGCTAAAGCTGTGACGAGTATTATATTCCATTCAAGTTTGTAAATGAAAAATCCATAGTCTTTCCCCAGGCTGAGATGATCCAATGTTTGCAAAATAACATGCTTATATAGGTTCCAGGAAATAAAATTGTTTCCTGTTGATAATATCAACTCTGTTCCAAAAATATGGGGGATGCAACCTCCTTGATTTTACTAGATATCAAAACTATCAAGAGTCTAATTTTGTCTATCGAAATGGATAATAGATATGGCTGGGAGATCTTCAGAAGTGTCTCCTATCATCTTAGAAATGATGGACTCCTTAATCTTCCTGAAAATAAATGAAAATAAGAAAATTTCAGATATGTCTTCAATCATCAAATCAAACACTTCGAATTTTCTTAACTGGTTACTAACTTATACGATTCTGTAGCTAGTTAAAATAACACATGCAATCTTATTTTATCAAAATAAAAGAAACTAATTCTAATAATAAAAACAGTTTATCTAATCAAATCAAATATCCTACTCTAAAAACAACAAATGATTATGCTAACTAATTCATACCTCAAATCACAAACCGAATCATGTCAAGAAACTTTGGAATTTATGATAGCTGTGGCTGCCTCTACATTTTTGAAAATGACAAATCCTATAGTTTTTAGGCGTTTATTCTTTGCTTGGGTTATGGATTGGATTCTATTGTTCTCATTTGTCAACATATCCACTTGGTCTTTTAAATATTTAAGTCGTGACTGTAGCAGTGGAACATCAGTATAATACTTGTCTATCCAAGATCGACATACCTCACACTGCGACTGTAAAGAGTGTGTATGAACAAAATTATGGGTTAGTGAATCCTCCATGTGAATGGTAGGCTTATCAAAGAGTTGAATGCCAAGAAATTCTGAGTTATCCTTTAGACAAGGAGGCAAGTTGTTAACATAGTCGTAGGGTCTGTCAAGGTAAAACCCGTATGACACGGGGTCTTCTTCTGCCAGGAATCTTTCGATTTCCAAGTCTGAATATTCGCTGACATCAATCGTGTTGTTTGTGTCTACACAGGGTTTGATTTTATTTCGAACACTTCGTGAAATCAAACGACCAACCCTTTTATTCTTGAAATTAACATCGACACTTCCCTTGTGCTTCTTCCCTGTAGGTTTTATAACAGTTTTAGTGCAATTATTTGGGTCTGAGACCAGTCGATTGTTCTGTTGGATAACATTAGGGTATCTTGAGAGTTCATTGTTAGGGGCAAGATCACAGGCCTGGAGTAGTGCGGAAGAGGCGGTAGGTTTCATAAGGGTTTCCACGATAACCGGCTTATCAACCTGTCCCAATTCATGGTTACTGAAACCATTTCGTATGATAAATGAATCCCAACAGCCATTTTGGGACTATAACTGGTGTACAAGGATAAGTTTAATAAGTCCATGGTGGAATAAACTTGAATCTGACCTCTGTTTCCTAAACCGTTTACCCATCTTATACAGAATTCTAAGCAGGAAGTAGGGCATATTCAACGGGAAGCCAATGAAACTCATAATCAAGCGCATATGATATAGGAAAACTAATTCGAATCTTCCTTCACACGTAATGAATTGCTTCACAATAGCAAGTAGATCATGCCACCTAGGTTTTAAGGATGAGACCGACATACCTCAATCACAACTAGTAATTTTTCGTGAGGTGAACATCAAAGTCTAGGGGACCTCTTCAACTTTCGCATTCTTGAACCATTTTTTCCCGACAGTTGGCAAACCCGTGGGTTGGATTAAGAACTCTTCTGTTACTTCTAACTGCACGTCACCTATCTTTTCCCTGCAGCCATCGAAGGTCAAGGAAAACTCTTGAGCGACTCAAAGATTGAAACCCTTAAATTTTTCGATGAACAAATGCCAACCGTTCCTTTCTAAATCGTCCCTGGCGTTATCATATGATAGCAGGGTTTGGGTTCCATTCGGCTCGACCCTTACTACTGGAGCCATGTTGAGCAGACTGGTAATTAACAAAGAATACATAGGTAGGGTTTGGAAGAAAGCCACAGAGCCATAACCCTGAGCCTTACCAATACTTACTGTGATAATTGAAAGGACGGGGAGGGTGTTAATCACTAAGTGTGTGAGCGACTTCGTGAGGCCTGAGGCCATGCAGAAGAGTAATGGCATGTTGTACTTCGTATGCCACCTTGGCATTGGGTACATACTAGGATAATAGCACTTTAAAAACCATAATACGCGCATTCATAGTTTGATTACAAAGGTAAGTGCATCGAATAAAAATTGAATAATTCAAAGTTTCATGAATAAAAAATCCATCAAAATCAATCGAATATTAATGAATGGAGGTCTTTCACTTATGCAACCAAGGCATGTTTAGAACCAAGGGGTCATAAACAAGGAGAACAATCATGTTCATAGAAAAACTATGAAAATTCTATAATAAACCACATGAGCAGTTTTCCTTTAATCAAAAATTGAAACAAAATGTCAATTCCAGCTACGAGTTTTCATGCTTATAGTCATGAAAACAAAAATCGAAAAGAAGATATGTAAAAAGCGACAAGTGACCAGTGTCGTTTAGTGACAATGCTCATGACGAGTAATGAAAATTTAGAGACCTTGTGTAGGCAGCTTATAAACAATAGTAATTATATTATTCCTGCCAACAATGGCGACACGTTGGGAGAAGCGGTTATCCCTGCCAAATGAACGAGTTCAGATTAGGATAATCAGAAAAAAAAATCAAATAAAAAACAACCAGAAAGCTATTTGAGCATCTCAAAAAATCATGACAGTGTCCAGTTTCAGACAACCTTCATTTAAAGAAATGAAGACTGGTGACAAACCAAGCAAAAGAGATCCACGATATTAAGTTAAAATCTCCAATACTATTGACAGGGCCATTGCTGCTAGCAGGCATCCATAGCCTCGACAGGGATGTCAATTAACCCACTCTGATGTCTTTATCCTGTGAAGAAAATCAAGATCATAAACGAAGGACTTTTAAGGCTTAAAAGACGAGATCCATGCCTCAGAATTTTCGTTTACCTGACATTGCTTCGCTGCCAGCAGGCCTGTTCAGTACCTCGGCGAAGTTATCTTGGCGTCATGCATGCATTTACCCCCTGCCAGTAGACCTGTTTAGTTTCCCGGCGGGTTTACAAACACTTCCCACATCTCTTTGAAAATTTATTGATGTTATATTTTTTTGAAATATTCGATAGAGCGGGGTGACGTTGAAAATTCCAATTTTTAAGTCGCAGATTTAAATTTTTTATGTTGTCCTTCATCGATATCCAAAAATGGTTTTTTAATAAAACCGTCTTTCAAGAACAGGGAGACATCGTTGAGTCATTCTCTTAAAGAACAGGGACAACGTAATTTTTTTTTTATAGATGGTCGCAAATTCTCTCAATTACTGGTTAAAACCGAGAAAACGCTTTTATAATTAAAAGTCATTTTTAACAAGGCGATGATTTTCAAAAAAATACAATAATCGATGTTCTGACAGCTTGCAACAGTTATTCTCGAGGGGAAACTTTTATGTTCTCTTTGTCCGAGCTAGCCCGTGATGCAGGCATGTGTGTTTCAAAAAGAAAGACTAGCCAATAGAAAAGAAAATAAAAACAACGCAGAAAAGAAAAGCAAACAAAAAAGAAAACAAAAACAGAAAATATTTACAAGGGGTGCTTGGATGAGTCATTAGGTAAAGTATTTTTTTAGAGCTTGGCCATTCACCGGGAAGGTGTCTGGCTGTCCCTCTAGATTCTGCAAGCGAAAGGAGCTGGGACCCAATTTCTCAGCAATTAAAAATGGTCCCAACCACAAGTTCTGAAACTTAGTATGCTCTCCTTTTCCCTCATGAGGTTTGTCCCATTTGAGGAGAAGATCGCCTACCTCAAAATTTCTGTCAGAGGCAGAATTGGAATCAAACCAGTTCTTGACAATGAGTTGATGTTGATCCAATTTTCGTTTTTCTTGAGCCTTTACTTCTTCTAATTTTAGCAAGGTGTTAATCTAACTTTCCAAGGGAGGGTAGTCTTCTTCTTGCACCTTCTGCGATAACTGCAGGGATGGAAGAAGGATATGCGGTGGAAGAATCGCTTCCCTGTCGTAAACGAGAAAAAATGGGGAATTTCCAACAACAGCTTTAGGGGTTACCTTGTCAGCCCATATTGCATTAAAAAGCGCATTATGCCAATTTTTATGATTCTCGAAAACAGTTCTCTTGATAATTTTAATCAGGTTTTTATTGGTTGATTATGCCAAACCGTTGCCTTAAGGGTAATAACTGGCAGAGTACTTTAATTTTATTCCCTTTACTAAAGAAAAATCATTCATTTCAAGAGACGAAAAATAAGAGGCATTGTCAAATACCAAGCATTCAGGAATACCAAAAGGAGTAATAATATTTGAATTCAAAAAGGATATTACTTGATTGGTATTTACGGATTTTAATGGGGCAGCCTCAGACCATCTAGTGAAATAATCTGTGGTTGTTATGATGTATTTATGTTGCTGTGAGGATGCAGGATTGATTGGAGCTATAATATCCAAGCCCCACTGCTGAAAAGGGTGCTCTACAGAAACTGGTTGCAGTGGGAAAGCTGGTTTCTGTATGCGTCCAGATGTCTTTTGACAGATTACACATTTGCGGCACAAAGTATGGGTGTCTCTGAAAAGGGTGGGCCAATAATATCTTGCCCTTAATATTTTGTGGGAAGTGGTGTCTCCACCAAAATTCCCACTAGCTTCTCCTGCATGTAATTCCAATAAGACCTTTTCTGCTTCATCTTTCTCAAGACAACGCATTAGTATCCCATCGAAATTTCGACGAAACAAAATATCGTTTACTAGCTGAAATAAAGCAGACTTTAATCTTAATGTTCTCCTCTTTTTTGGGTCAAGGTGTTGGGGAGCTGATCCATGCATAAGATAAAACTTGATGTCATCGTACCAAAGACTAGTAAGGTTTTGTGCACAACAGATTTGATTTTGATTGTGTTGATCTGAAATTAACGTATCAGTTTCATTTTACTGCTCTGTAGCTGAATCAGTAACCAAATTACATAAACCTTGGCCTCTAACGATTTGTGCTTGGGTGATTTCTAGGTCGTATTCTTGTAAGGATGTGACCCAGTTAGCCCTTTTTTCACCCAGTGCTTTCTATACTAACAAATTTCTAACAGCAGGGTAAGGGACAATCATTTTTGTCCTGGATTTCAGCAGATAATATCGAAAGTGTTTTGTTGATTTAAAAACAACATAAGCTTGTTGATCTACAATTGGGTAATTTAGTTCTGCTCCCTTGAAGGCTGAGCTCATAAAAACAATTGGGACTTCATTGTTTTCAACATTCTTTTGGGTTAGTACAGCAGCATAAGACCGATCAGAAGCAAACGTGTAGAGAGTGAAGTCTCACGAAAAATCAAGGCTCATTAGAGAAGGATCGTCTATTATGGCCTTTTTTATTGAATCAAAAGCTTGACTTTCTAAAGGTCCCCAATGGTACTGTACATCTTTTTTTATTAAGTTTTGTAATGGCCTCACCATTTCCGAAAAGTTGGGGACGAATCTCCCAACAAAGTTTATCTGTCCTAAGAAGGATTGCATGGACTTTTTTGATGAGGGAGGGAGCATTTTTGAAAAGACTTGGGTTCTTTCAGGGTCAATAATCATCCCTTCATTCGATACAATGAATCCGAGGAGTTTACCTTGTTCTACTACGAAGACAGATTTTTTAGGATTCAAAGAAATACCGTACTTATGACATCGTTGCAGAACAGATCTTAAGTGGGATAGATGATCTTCTTTATTTTTTGAAAAGACAGTGACGTCATCTAAGTAAACTACTACAGATTGATTGATTAAACCGTGGAAAGTGATATCCATCGCTCTCTGAAAAGTGGCACCGGCATTTATGAGCCCAAAGGGCATTTTCCTATAAGCGTAGGTACCCCATGGAGTACGGAAGGTGGTTTTGAGTTGGTCTAGAGGAGACATAAGGACTTGGTTATACCCTGAAAAACCATCCTACAAGGATAATATTTCGGAGCCAGATACCTGTTGAAGGATCTTCTCCATGGGAGGGACCGAGTAGTTATCGTTATCAGACGCTCGGTTTAAATTTCAGAAATCGACACATAGTCGGATTTCACCACTCTTCTTCCTCATAGGGACAAGATTAGAGACCCATTGTGTGTGCCTAACTGGGAAGATTATTTTAGCATTCAGGAGTTTATTTAATTCTTTCTTGACTGTTGGTTCGAGTTTTGGGTGCATCTTTCTTAACTTCTGTTGGAAAGGTTGGGTTTGGTTTTTGATGGGAGTAGTGTGTTGAATGATGTTAGGGCCAAACGTCTTTAGGTCGTTATACGTCCAGGAAAAGACATCTTTGAATTCCTTAAACAACTTAATGAAAGATACATTTTCTTGCTTAGAACATCCCAACCCCAAATTGATGCACTATGGATTGTCTTTAGTTCCTAAATTTACTTTTTCGTATGTCAAGGAAGAACTATTCGTTTTACAATTCACTGATTTTCTGAATTTATCATGTAGATCATAAAAAATTTCTAATTTAACCACAGATTTTGGGATAGAGTTTACCATATCCGATGTAGATTCCAAGGATCTTGGATCAAGTATTACCGTAAAGTCGTGAAGATTTTCGTCATGGGTACCTTCGTCGATCACTGGGCCCTGAAAAGTTTCTTCCATGTGCAGAAAAATGATGATCTGTTGATCGTCATCGAATACTCTCCAATTTGTAATGTTGTCCGGGACGGATGGTCTGAACAACAATTCAGCTGAAAATGCATTTAGAGATAGGCCTTCTGCGGGGAAAAGTTTTGAAGTGACGTTAGCTAACAAATCAGCTTCAGTATTATTCAATCTAGGAATAGAATTTATGTTAAACGTAGAAAATTTGTTCATCAAATTCCATACCTCAGTCTGATAGCTTTTTAGGTGCGGAGATAAACATTGGATAGAATTTTTTTACCTGTCTAACCACTATTTCTGAATCACCAAAAACAGTCAAATTCTGAATGTTTAAATCTAGTGATTTTCTGAGACCTTGCAGGAGTGCCTCATATTTGACCATGTTATTTGTACATTTGAATTCTAAACGGAAAGAAATCAAAGTCTTGTTACCTGCTGGATCAATGAGCACGCATCTTGCACTAGCTCCTTCCTTGGATTTTGACCCATCGAAATAAAGAGACCAGATTTGATTTTTATCGGGTGTATGTGACCATTGAGAGGAAGTTGTTGGTTGTGTATATGTCAAAATTTCAGACTGTTGTTCAGGATCAGTGATGGTAGAGGTTTCGGCCATGAAATTGTTGAAAAAAGTGTCCATCCCCTGTATTTCAGGCGAATCGACAGAAGTAGTAAATGGTTCATTGGGATCATTTAGATCAGTTACCATGAGCTTAAGATAGCGTTCACGATTTACCTTGATCCTGTTAGGCTTCCCATTCTTGGGCAGCCATAAGTGAGACCAATCCATTGAAAAATAGCCATGTAATTGTTTTGACTAATCTCTGCTTAAAAAAAAACCATATACTTCTGGGATATCTACAACAATGATATCAATCACTTGATGGACTTTAGGATTAGATGATAATCTGATAAGAACATCTTTCAATTCACCTATTACTTTAATGTTAGTTCGATCAAGCTGAATAATTTTCAAGCTGGACGGTTGAACTTCGGCATTAATTTTTTGATAGATAGACCAATGCATTACTTTAGATGATGCTCTTGAATCTACCATACAGTTATGTACATTCCTATTGAAAATTTCAAAAGTCAACAGAAAGGGAGGGACATTTCTGTGAGTATTAATAGTAGAAGTCTGTTGTTTTTTAATCGCAGCCCCTGAAACTAATTTATCTATATTTGTTACACTTTTTACAGGAAGGTCTCTTTTATCTTGAGGCTCAGATGTTGTTTTGGCTGAGAGCTTTTGAGGTGTTTTGGTGTTGTTTTCAGCAATTTTATTATTGTTCGGATTTTTGTTCTTGTTGTTTTCTACAATATTCTGCAACATCTTTTGCAACAGAAAAGAGAATTTTAATAATTCATAAATAGAAATGTTAGCCCTAAGTTTCTTTAGATCCTCAATCAAATCATATTCTAAACTTGGGGCTGATGAATTTTGTTTAGTCTCAACTGATTTGGACTGTTTTAGAGGCACAATAGTTGCAGTTTTAGAAGAAGGCTTGTTTGTTGTTTTGCTCCTAGTGTTGTAAGGATGCACTATTTCGAAATTAGCCTAAAAAATGCTATCTGAAAAATGTCCGAAAATTTTTGGAGAGGGTTCTTCTTCTTCTATAGTCTCTTGTTCAGCTACTTCTTTAGGAATTTCGGGGGGCACTAAGTTATCATGTGCTTCTAGAATGGTCTGGATAGAAAACTGTAAGCTTTCTAAGTTTAGGCCTTCAGAAGTTGGGTTCGATCGATTTTTGGGAAAAGGTTTCCTGAAAGGGGGTTTGTAAGGCCCTTTGCTCGAAGAAGCTTCTTCGGCTGATCTTTTTAAATCTATAACCTGATTGGATAACTTCTAAATGACTTTCTGCAAATTTTCTAGATCCGAATTTTCTGGTTGGGCTTTGTTTTGGAGAGGTCTTGGAAGGATTTTAATTTTCTTCTTGGAGGATGAGGGGTTTTCTAATTCATTAGAGGTACAGTCCTTTAAGCTGAGAATATCTTTCTCGATTTGACTTGCCTCTTCGAAGGCTTCTAACAATGTGGCTTTCTTGGACCTCTTTACCCAAATGACTATGTTTTGATGTAAGGCTTTCGTGTAGTATGCGACAATAAGATTTTCTGCAGGCATTGAATCCGTGTGGATTCAGTTTTTTAGTGTCAGGAACCTTTGATTAAAATATTTGATCTTTTCTTTGGGGTTCATTTTTAAACTAGAAAGTTCCATGACTAGAACTTCAGGAGATTTTTCATCTTCGAACTTCTCAAGGAAATAGGACTCAAATTTATCCCATGACACGATGGTGTAGGGTTGTTGAGAAAAATACCATGTAGAGGCATTGCCTTCAAAAGTGTAAGGAAACAATCTGCACACTACATCTTCGTGCTCAACACTACAGATCCTGATGGCTAGCATAAAAATTTTGATATGATCTTCAACGATCTGCTTGGAGTCTGGGTCAAATTTAGGGAGCCATTTCTCCGGGTGTTTAGGTAAAGGATGCTGGGGCCCAGGTATGGCCATTGCATCTTGGTCGAGCCAAGGTCTGGCAGGATTGTTTAGATTTGCCATAGGTGTGGGTGGTGTTGAAGGCTGATACAAAGAGCTGCCTTTGTCGGATGACTCTCCTCCTGAAGAATAAGGAGATGAAGGTGGTGGTGATGGTGGAATACCAAATCCTCCTGCTGTAGGAGTGAGGATATGATCTGGATCCATAGGATTTAAAGTGAGATCAGTACATCCGAGTTGTTCCCTGATATCAAAGAAGTCTAATGGTTGGTTCAAAGGTCAACCTGGTTGTTTGATACAGGCTAAGGCACTGTGTGTTCTTATAAGGGATTGATGTACAATTTCTTGAATGTCAGATCCTATGGGGTTTGGTGTTGCTAGTTCAACAATTGTTTGTGGAGTATCGTTGGATGTGGTTGTTGTTTGGGAGACAATATTGTCATTGGAACGACTTCTTGTCACTACAGGTGAGCGGGTGTGTGGGGGAGGAGTCTTGCGACCTCCACGTGCCATCAATAGTTTTCAGGCCCTCCTTCTAGCGCCATTTGTTGACGGGCGAAATTGACCGCTCGTCAACTGGAAGAGTGAGTCTGCTCCGGCGTTGTCTAATTAACCCAAGCCGTTTGCATTAACTCACCCTGACGGGTTTTGTGGCTCCATTAGCCGATCTAAGTCCTAAAGAAAGCAAAACAAAAAAAATAATGAAAGGAAAAACACTAACCTAATAAATAACAAATTACTAAAATTTATAAGTACAATTATCTATATATATATATATATATATATATATATATATGTACAATTTGTATATACAATAGTTCTATTTATAATATATATATACAAAATATACAAATTACGAATTTTAATCTAAATTCGCGAAAATCAAATGTAAATTGCTTTTTCAAACTATAATGAAATTACTATCTAATCTTTTTTATTTATTTTCTTAAATGTTTATGCTCAAGAAATCGAATATCAAAACATCTAATTGCTAATAGAAATAAAAGATAGTAGAAAATATTTTGACTACAAGAAAATTTAATATTCATTAAACTAATGAAATCAGACAAACAAACAGACCTGTTATCGCATCCAATATCTTGTCCTTTATGTAACGTTCAACCACCTTTATTTGATGAGTAAAACCTGCTATAGATTTTGAGATTGCTCCCAATAAATATGAAGCAATAGTGATGGAATTCAAATGATAGAAAACATAAGAGATACGATCACAACAATCTCATAATTTTACAAGCAGCCACAATAAGATAAATCTTGCTGTGAGGACTTGCATATAAACGTTCAATCAAAGATAAAGATAAATATCTTAATTCAAGTTTGAACGAATGATTACTGTGTGTTAAATCTGGAACATGAAACATGGATAATATATAAACTTTTATCATACCAGCTTGTAGTAAACCATGACAGCGAAAGCAATCATAATCTATTTACAAATTGAAATAAACATGACTTGAATAAAACCACAATACGGAAAAGCTAAAGCTGTGACGAGTATTATATTCCATTCAAGTCTGTAAATGAAAAATCCATAGTCTTTCCCCAGACTGAGATGATCCAATGTTTACAAAATAACATGCTTATATAGGTTCCAGGAAACAAAACTGTTTCCTGTTGATAATATCAAATATGTTCCAAAAATATGGGGGATGCAACCTCCCTGATTTTACTAGATATCAAAACTATCAAGAGCCTAATTTTGTCTATCAAAATGGATAACAGATATGGCTGGGAGATCTTCAGAAGTGTCTCCTATCATCTTAGAAATGATGGACTCCTTAATCTTCCTGAAAATAAATGAAAATAAGAAAATTTCAGATATGTCTTCAATCATCAAATCAAACACTTCAAATTTTCTTAACTGGCTACAAAATCTTACGATTCTGTAGCTAGTTAAAATAGCACATGCAATCTTATTTTATAAAAATAAAAGAAACGAATTCTAATAATAAAAATAGTTTATCTAATCAAATCAAATATCCTACTCTAAAAACAACAAATGATTATGCTAACTAATTCATACCTCAAATCACAAATCGAATCATGTCAAGAAACTTTGGAATTTATGATAGTTGTGGCTGCCTCTACATTTTTGAAAATGACAGATTCTGTACTTTTTAGGCATTTCTCCTTTTCTTGGGTTATGGATTGGAGTCTATTGTTCTCGTTTTTCAACATATCCACTTGGTCTTTTAAATATTTAAGTCGTGACTGTAGCAGTGGAACATCGGTATAATACCTGTCTATCCAAGATCGACATACCTCACACTGCAACTGTAAAGAGTGTGTATGAACAACATTATGGGTCAGTGAATCCTCCATGTGAATGGTAGGCTTATCACAGAATTGAATGCCAGGAAATTCTGACTTATCCTTTAGACAAGGAGGCAAGTTGTTCACATAGTCGTAGGGTATCTCAGTGTAAAACCCGTATGACACGGGGTCCTCTTCAGCCAGGAATCTTTCGATTTCCGAGTCTGAATCTTCGCTCACATCAATCGTGTTGTTTTTGTCTGCACAGGGTTTGATTTTATTTCGAACACTTCATGAAATCAAATGACCAGCCCTTTTATTCTTGAAATTAACATCGACACTGCCCTTATGCTTCTTCCCTGTAGGTTTTATAACAGTTTTATTGCAATTATTTGGGTCTGAGACCAGTCGATTGTTCTGTTGGATAAAATTATGGTAGCTTGGGAGTTCATTGTTAGGGGAAAGATCACAGGCCTGGAGCGGTGGGGAAGAGGCGGTAGGTTTCACAAGGGTTTCCACGATAACCAGCTTATCAATCTATCCCAATTCATGGTTATCGAAACCATTTCGTATGATAAATGAATCCCAATGGTCATTTTGGGACTGTAACTGGTGTACAAGGATAATTTTAATAAGTCCATGGTGGAATAAACTTGAATCTGATCTCTGTTTCCTAAATCTTTTACCCATCTTATATAGACTTCTAAGTAGGAAGTAGGGCATATTCAACGGGAAGCCAATGAAACTCATAAGAAAGCACAGATGATATAGGAAAACTAATCCGAATCTTCCTTCACGCGTAATGAACTGCTTCACAATAACAAGTAGATCATGCCACCTAGGTTTTAAGGATGATATTGGCATACCTCAATCACAACTAGTAATTTTTCGTGAGGTGAACATCAAGGTCCAGGGGACCTCTTCAACTTTCGAATTCTTGAACCATTTTTTCCCGACAGCTGGAAAACCCGTGGCTTGGCTTAAGAAATCTTCTGTTACTTCTAACTACATGTCACCTATCTTTTCCCTACAACCATCGAAGGTCAAGACAAACTCTTGAGCGACTCGAAGATTGAAACCCTTAAATTTTTTGATGAACAAATGCCAACCATTCCTTTCTAAATCGTCCCTGGCGTTATCATATGATAGCAGGGTTTGGGTGCCATTCGGCTCGACCCTTACCACTAGAGCCATGTTGAGCAGATTGGTAATTAATAGAGAATACACAGGTAGGGTTTGGAAGAAAGCCACAAATCCATAACCCCGAGCCTTACCAATACTTACTGTGATAATTGAAACAACGGGCAGGGTGTTAATCACTAAGTGTGTGAGGGACTTCGTGAGGCCCGAGACCATGCAGAAGAGTAATGGCATGATGTACTTAATATGCCACCTTGGAATTGGGTACGTACTAGGATCAGAGAACTTTAAAAACCATAATACGCGCATTCATAGTTTGATTACAAAGGTAAGTGCATCGAATAAAAATTGAATAATTCAAAGTTTCATGAATAAAAAATCCATCAAAATCAATCGAATATTAATGAATGGAGGTCTTTCACTTATGCAACCAAGGCATGTTTAGAACCAAGGGGTCATAAACAAGGAGAAAAATCATGTTCATAGAAAAAATATGACAATTCTATAATAAACCACATGAGCAGTTTTCCTTTAATAAAAAATCAAAACAAAATGTCAATTCTAGCTGTGAGTTTTCATGCTTACAGTCATGAAAACAAAAATAAAAAAGAAGATATGTAAAAAGTGACAAGTGATCAGTGTCGTTTAGTGACAATGCTCATGACGAGTAATGAAAATTTAGAGACCCTGTGTAGGCATCTTATAAACAATAGTAATTATATCATTGTTGCCAACAGGTTCCCGCATACCATAACATAAATATGTACAAGAAATAGGACTGTGGAAAGGAGTTGGACACGGTAGAATGTAATACCTTAAAAGTAGAAATGGCAAGATCATTTTTTGGCTATATATTTCTACTCAAAGAAGTTGGAATAACTGAATTGACAAAGAAAGAACTATGCATTTCCCTGTTGGATTTGGGCAATGACCCACTTCAAGTTATCTTCAATATAGTTTCTCAAAGGGGCGACGTTGATGTCATTGTGGAATTGAATGTTGAAAACTTCATTTTATAATTCACTTAGATCAATTGAAAGTTTGCACAGAGTTTCATCGATGTCTGCATTCTGTACTGAATACCGAACTAGCCAGTTGTGCATCTCTTGTTCATGATATTCAATAATGTTGTAAAAATTTTCTAAAGACAAGGCTTTCAAATTATCAACTTGTTTATCGAAATCTTGCTTGGTTGACGCCAATGAGTTGAGGATTAATCTGGGGTCCTAGAAGCCGTTTGTGTTTCCTGCTAATTCTATTTTGGTGATCTTTGTCAATAATGTTTCTTTCTTTGATATTTCTTGCTCACATGACTGGACGATGACATACACATTTTTCACTTTCTCTTTCCAGCATGCTTCTAGTTGAGTGAGTCGTTTATTGAAAGGGAGATCATGTTTTCTTCTTCTAGTCTCTACCATGTTGTTGACATTAAAGGAAAAAGGGATGACCATGTGCACATAGAAACTTTCTTCATTTTTTAAACCCGTCTGCAAAAGTAGGAGCAAGTTATGTGCCCTGCTACCCAGGGAATTCATATTTTATGATGTTTCCCAGGCCTTCGTAATCAGTTTCATTATTTTGTTGATATTTTTCTCAACATATCCTCTATAGGATGTGAGGAAGCTAGAGGACCCTTTTAGATTTGTTGCAGGAATGCACGTAGTAGCAAACATTACTATTCGCAAAGAACTATGAAGCAATGGCATAGGAAACAAGGCTTCCTCTAATTCCTTAATGCGGTTCTTTAGTCTGGAATTTTCAGCTTCAATGGGTCCAACAGAACCATGAGGAGTATCTTTGATTTCCATGTGAAGTTGAGATATTTTGGACGCATGCATATTGGCAAGGTGAAGTTCTGAATGATGTATTCTTTGGTTATTATTTACATCTTTTTTTTCGATGATTATTTTTTTAATCGGATTCAAAAACAACATTCTAGAATATGAAGGATTCATGTTCGTAAAAAATTAGGGTATCAACCATGTCCATTGAGCAGGTAGGTTGAATTCCATCTACGGGCTGATCAAGGTTGCAGAATATGCTTTCCATATCAGTGTCAAGATCCATGTTTTCATTGTAAGTTTCGGGTTTCTCTGCCTCCCCTACAATTCTTTTTCCCTTCTTCTACACGGGAAAGTCATGAGGAAGATGTTCATTGTATTTCTACAAAACTATTGTAGAGCTGGTGCTAGTACTTTGTCGAAACGTTAATTTTCTCCAGATGCTGCTTGAAATGAAAAACTGGAGGGGGCAATATAATCCCCCAGAAACATTGCTTCCATGCGTGCGAATGGAAAATATCCTCATTAATGACAATATCTATGCATGTTGTATGATGACCTGTTAGAAGTAAAGCTTAATTATTGCATACTTAGAAGCGCGAAGGTGGCAGTTACAACAAATAACATTTAAGGAGTGAAGGTTTCGTGAACGAACCAAGGTGGCGGCGTGCGAATGACATTCCATGGTTTTTCGAATTAAGACTTGGAAGAGATTGGAGGTTTTTGGAAGAAAGCAAACTGTCGGCGTGTGAATGACATTCCATGGAATTTGAAATTAAGACTGGGAAGGGATAAGAAAATCCTTCGCATAAATTGCATTGATGGAAGAACTTCTCGAGCCTTGCGCGCATTAATGACAGCTTAGACGGTGCCTGTACGATGACTTGTTAGCATTAAAGATTTAGAAAGAAGACACACACACATATATATACACTATTTCTTATTATGCAAATATGCGAAGGTGATGGGCACGAGGAAGAGCAAGCAAGGAAGGAATGGCCAAGTGTGAAAGTGCATAATGAAACTGATGAGTTTACAATGCTGACGCTGCATGAGTCAGAATTTCTCAGTGAAGCAATGTACGGAGTTCATTCCATACTTTGCCACTTTCGGGATGGCGGGGGGCGGGCTAAAAAAAATGCCTCTATTGTTTGGTGTTCTACAAATAGCACAAATAGTTCCGCGATATACAAATAGACAAGGGGCTTGCCAGTTGGCTTATATTTTATAGACCATTGACAGTTTTTGGATCGCGGGTTCTTGGGTTGGCGGGGTAAAAAACGGGGCTCTATTGCTAGGTTACTTAAAAATAGCTTATGACAATAATTTGACAAGCGGGTTTGCATTCTGGCCAACTCAACATTCTACTATGGGGCTGGTGGGATCCCAAAAATGACAAATACATATCAAATATGCACGGATCCCTTATTTCATACCTAGCCACTTATTTGGATGGCAGACTTGGCTTCGTCCGACTCCCATTGCATATTTCATAATTCATGTGCAACACCAACTCTATGGTTACCAGATTGGTGTGTGTTGAAACGAGGAAAAATTAGATATGTACCTTTATTAAGTATCGACATCAGATTTTATACACCATGTACCCATATCACATTCCATACTTGCAAGTTCTCGGGCGGGAGGGATCGAAAAAATCCTTCTATTGTTCCGTGTTCTACAAATAGCACATACAGTTCCAAGATATACAATTTGACAGGCGGATTTGCGGGGTGGCTGAGATTTTAGACGCCATTATTTGGATCATGCAATTGTAAGTTGCACAATATGCCTCTAATGTTTCATGTTCTGCAAATAGCCGTTATGGTTGGGCGATATAGAAATTCACAAGTGGACTTACGGGGTGGTCGGCCCAACATTGCATCTGTTGGATGGCATATGTGCAGGGTAGTTTCCTCTATGCTCAAACAAAAAAAAAAAAAAAAAAAACATAGCTGCAAATAAGTTTGACAAACACAGAGAAAGTAAACGAAAAATTGTTTACTGTGGAACACGGGCAGGAAAAGGGTGCACCTTTGCATGGTTTGGTCTACATGTGTGGGTAGGAGTTCTTTACATCCTCTGATTTTCCTGTCTATTTCTATGAACAAAAGTACAAAGCAAAACAGATATGAACATAAGTTCAGATGTTAAGAAAAAGGCAACTACTATGTACATATACAAAAAAAAATAGAATATGTTGAATAGAGTCAGAAATAGTTTTTGGGAGGATGTACCTTTTTTTTTTTTTTTCATGTACAATGTAAATTTTATAATTCAAGTAGAACACCGTCTAGAGTGATGGGTGTACAAATCCGAGATACAGATATGCTTTGAAACATACAAATATGAGTTTGCAATAACTTTGATGTATATGTCATAATTCAAGTGCAATACCAATTGTATCGTGATCAAACCAATATGTGTCTAAGACAAACATATTGTATTGAGGAATGAGCACATTGGACCAGACATGGTCAATTAGTGCATTTTGCAGATGGACTGTGTTGTTCATAAGAAAGCGGAGACTGTATTTGCACATGTAGTTTTCCAATTCTTTTGTTCTTCCAGTATTTTGTAGCATATCGATATTGAAGTCTCCTACAAGTGCAATGGGTCCATTCAGATGGAAATGGGTCAATGCATTGGAAATAACATGTACTATGTTGGAGACTGTTGCATGGGAAGCAGCATACAAATTCAGTATTGCAACTTCCGTTTCATGAGAAAAAAAATTTGCAAGCACCAACTCAACAATGTTTTCTTCGATATGTATATGGTCCAAAATTGGTAGATGTTTTTTCACTAGTATCATGACCCCATGTGTAATGTAAATTGATATGCAATTGTGATTTGGGAATTGTTTGTTCTACATGCATAATGCCATGTGTGTTTCTTGCAAGCACAAAATATCGGATTGCATTATATCATAGTCATTCAGTATATCATCCATGTGTGCATTTAGGCTGCATGTGTTAAGGGAGAGAATTGATACAGATGAATTTGTTTGTATGGATTGGTAATCATAATGCAGTTGCCATTTTGCGGTGGTCCTCAATCGTTCCATTTCAATATCAACTTTATGTTTCACTTTGAAGTTATCTTTTGTTAGAGGACTTAGTAAATACAAGGACTCTATGCTTCTAACACGAGACAATGTTGTGTAGACAAGTCCATGTATCTGAATTTCAGCAGGCTGAAAAGCAACTTTATCAAGTGTTAGTCCTTGTGATCTATGGACTGTGTGTGCACATGCAAGTTTAATCGAAAACTATTTTCGAATATTTAGTTGACATGTCTTTGTTGATGTTGATACTGGCTTTGATATTCGAAAAATAGGTGTCCAATCACTTCCAGTATTTGAATTATATAGATAAGACAACTTGCTTGCTTGTCGCTTACCTATATATAGTTCATGGAACTTAATCCAAAGGACATCCACTTTTTCTATCTTGGTATAGCCTTTCAGTATTCCATCTGTACCATTGACCAACCCATCCTGTGAATCATAGTTGCAGGCATATATTTCAACCAACATTTCTAATTTGAGGACAAGCTGCAAAGGTAAAGTGATTGAATGTTCAGGCCGTGGCACGTTTCCATGGTTGTCTTCTTCCAGGTCAATGGAATTGATGATGATATCATCGCCAGACATTAGGGAGAGCATGTGGTTGTTATGGTTTGCAACATCCTTATTTCTGTAGAACAGGTAAGGGAATGTTGGGTCTGTTGGTGCAGGTTGTAAGCATCTCAAATTGATATGGGTCAAGTCATCATGTGTTTGGCTGTTGGTGCGCATTCTATTCAGAATTGCAATGAATGTTTCATCTGGTTGGCGCATTGTAGTATGCAACTCAAAGCATTTAATATTGTCTCTCCATAATTCATGGGTGATTGTTTCCATGTTGACCGTGGGTTGTTCAAATATCAAATAATCTTGGATGGGTTGTGCCTAGTAAAGATCCCCATAGAATATCATGTCAATGTTTCCAAAGTATTTTGTCTGCACATGTTTTATGCTTCTTAGTCGGTTGTCAATGGAATACAAGAACCGACTCCCAATCAAAGATGCTTCATCTATAAATACAAGTTGGATTTCCTCATAAAGCTTAGATAATGTATCCAACTTTTCCTTGCTAAGTGGAAGAAACTGTGACTTGTTAAAAGGCATTAAAAATGCAGAGTGGACTGTTGTTCCACCAGGATTGTATGCAGATTTTCCTGTGTATGCAACTATTAGGTCCTTTGGTTTCATAGGATCAGAGGAATTGTTTGAATCATAGATTCGTATAAGCATTTGGAACAATTCTTTTACTGTGAATGTCTTGCCTGTTCCTGCTCCGCCTATAAGGAACATGTGCACAAGACTGTTCATGTTCAAGAATTTTTTAAGAGCAATATCCTTTACAATTGTTTGTTGTTCACGATTCAAGATACGTCTTATTTTGTGGTATTCATTATTTTCAATTAGGAAAGGATGTTTTGTAACTTGAAAACCAAGATTGATACGTTTTTCACTTCCAGCCGTTGGAGGATGAGGAAAATCTCCTCATAAGTCATAGGTCTTGGAAGTATTTCTGGTTGTTTTTGGGTCTCTGAATGTGTCATCATGATCACCGGGGTTTTCTAGGTCATTAAGTGCAACCTCTAGATTGCCCCATGTTGGATTAACATTGTAGGTAAATATAGCTTCATTGATGTGCACCATAGTCTCAGATGCAACATACGCAACCTCCCATGTACAGAAGTTATGCATTATTGTCTCTTCATTTTCATCGAACGGAACGTACAACAACAATTTTTCTCTATAATAGTTTTTATAGTCACAATGTTTATTGTATTTGACAAATCGTATGAAAGAGGGTTTTTTTCATTTTGATATGGGTGCACCATTTTTTTTGTAATGCGATACAAATTATTCTAAGCAGATATGCCTAATAGGAGATGGACACTGGATGTAATAGTAAATAATAGAGCGACATACCACGTCCTCTGAATTGTCGGTCTCTTGTTGCATCAAAACCGGTGGTTTAAGGACAAATGTGCATTTTTCAAGTGGAGATGTGTTTTGAAGACACATTTTCTTGAACTACAAGTGAGGGGCAAGGAAAGTGCAATGTGAAGTGCTTGATGAGCAGACATTTGTTGAAGATTAAGCAATGTATTGCCAAGTGTGCATATCATTTGTATGGCATCAATATGACTTCTTTCATGTTCTTTGCGTATTTTTCTGAATGCACTTGTCATAGATTTGTCAATCTTTATCATATACGGGGTACAATATGATGTTGCAACATATGCATTCAGCACATACTGCGCATCTGTATTTGCTTTCCACATAACTGGCATATCCTTGGAGAAACTGTTGTTCCAAATATGGGAGAGTTTTCGTTTAAGGAAAAGTGTTGGTTGCCTAAGCGTACATTGTATGGCTTGGATGTACTCATCTTCTGAAAGATTTACCTGTGTCAAGAATGCATCAAAGCTCATCATTTCATCAAAACCCCCTTCTTCTAGAAATGCGAACAAGGATTTAAATTTCTCAACAACAACATTTTCCTCTACACTAACTGGCTCTATGATTCTTGTAGCTCTCATTGGCAGCACGAGAAAGTTGTATCTGCAATGTGAGTTTTTTCGTTTTCTACAACTTCTTGTATGGTAATGTCTATGGAATTTCGCAAGTTCTGGATCCAAAAGATCTTTGTTGCATGTTATGTATTTATCCACAAATTGTTTGATCTTTGAATTGTTATCGGCTCCATACACTGGTGCATCCTCTATCCACAATAGTGCGTGGTCATGTTCATTTCCCCTATTCTGGAATTCAGTGACAAAAAAGTAGTCTGATATTTTTCCAAAAAACGTTTCATCATGGAATATCAATTGTCTCAAAGCATTTATTCTATGTCTATAGTAGCGAGTACATGTCACCGAGTCTTTTCTTATGAGGTAGTCAATGTCGCTATTTTCCAGTGTATTGATTTCTTTTTTACGTTTCCTGTTCTTATGCAGGTCAGATACCGCAACCACCAATGGATCCAAACAGTGCTTTGCACTTGTAAATGTGACGAAAAATGTTGGCCGGCCTGATTTCCGGATCATTGCAAAAATATTTTTTTGTTTTGTTGCAAATAGTCAGGAGAGGTGCAGATGTTTTTGAAATCTATGTATCCAATATCAGATTTCATAATTTTTTCTAGGTTAACTTTGTACTTCACATCCTTCACGAACAAATTTCTTCCTTGTAACTGACCTTTTCTTATTCACACCCACATGTGCAACAGAACTTGCTCGATTATTATGCGCATTGTCTTGAAAAACAAATTTTTTATGTGACAGGAGAAGCAACTGCTTGAATGTAGCAGCTCCCATCGAACTATTTTATGATAATTGAATCATTTTGTAATATCAATGCCACGTGGATCTCCATAGAAGAGTGTTGGAATGTTAATTTCCTCAGTGAATTTTCCCTTGAATATTCCAAGTGGACGCTGCCCCTCGATAGGTGCAATTTCGACAATTTTGTCTTGCAAGTCACGAATGCACTGTGTATCAGTGAATCCATGCACCAATGTTTCAGTAGCTATTTCATTGTCTGATTCATCACTTGCATCAAAATAACTAGTATTTTCAAGAGTATCTACAGAGTTGCCATGTTCTTCTGCGAGAACATTGTTCTAGTTGGCATTTATACAAATGTTTTCTGCTTTGTACAGGGCTCTGGAACATAATTTCTTTAATGCTTTCATAACAACATGCACATGCACTTTGCCTATCTGATAGGCATTTTTGTATCGCAAGCATCTTTTTAGAGCCACAACGATTTTAATTGTATTGTTAATAGATTGTGGCAACGCTTTTTGCACAACATCTATCTGAACAAGCACATTAATAATTGATCCTGTTAAGCCCATCTGCAGTCGTTTATAGCCCCAAGGTATGATTTGGGCAAATGAAATTCACTGAGACACAAGTCTCTCCTCGAGTTCCGCAAGTGCACTTACATCTGCTAGTGATGTATTACATCTTATTTGGTCAGGGGTTGCAAACGTTGGCAATTTTCCATTTTCAAGCGATCATTTTCATGGAAGACAAACTTTCACATTGGAAAATGGTTTATCCTGGGCTGTCAAGCGGAGGTATTTTTCTTGCAAATCAGGCATGAAATACTTACTGTTTTTTGAAAAATTCAATTGTTCACAAATTGCACATGCAATGGAAAGAGTGTCTTTAATTTGTTTCATGTAGTTCTGTCTTGCATTTTTCTTTTGCAGGGAAGTATTCGTAGAAATTGTTTCCTGGTTTTCATTGCTACTACTGCATGGTGTTGCTTGTAGATCACGAATCCATACAGTTGCATCACCATTCTCGGATATGCAATCGCACCTTTTTATGCTTTCTTCTACACGAACAAATTTCTTTACATTGTCATATGTGAGTTTCTTTCTAAAAGGAAGTGTAGCAATGTATTTTTTTCTCTTGCACATGACCTTTTTCAAGTTGTGGTAACTTAGTCTACGTTTCTTGCCCAAGGGCAGGATGAGTTGGTGGAAACTGGGATGGATTTCACTTTCACCTAGTTTCTGAGAAACTACTTTACATTTTTTGTTCAAGATCTCTATGACCTTATCAGAAGTCGGACGAATTTGATGAATAATTTTTTCAAATTGTGATAACTTACTCTACATTTTTTTGTCTAAGTCGTCTATGGCCTCATCACAACTGTCATGAATTTTATGCATGTTTTTTTTGTTCAAGCCCTGTCTGCCCATATTGCAACTGGGAGGACTTTCATTTTCACAAAAAAACATTCCACGTGTATGCAAATTCGATGTCATTTGGGTGGCATGGACAGGCAACCCTGAACTACCGATATGTGCAAGCAAAGGTTCATAATGGATATGTGTTGTATCTATTTTCAATGAAAGGATGTCAATTATTCGATCACAATTTGAATTAGTAACCCAGGAATGGACAGTGGCATCTAGCAAGGGCAACCACACCTAGATATTAACCCTGAATATGACAGAAAACCATTGCAAACAGAATCTGCAACCCTCCACACACCCTTTTTCATATGGAATCACCATGTTCACAAGGTATTCCTGCCAACTTCCAACTGGCGGCATATTTTCTACGAGATATGGGAAAAGGTGTTAATGCAAGCACCTAAAAGCATGTTGGCTGCCGCCTATAATTGCATTGAAAAAGGACTGTACAGTGTAAAGTCCCAGCGAATGAACATCAAATTCTGCTGGTACCAAACAACAAATTGCATTGAACAGACTATCTCCACAGCTAGACACAACGTTTGTTGCTAGCTGTAAACCATGGCAATCTATGCCATGCAAAATCCCTTTGCATTGGGATTGAAGGTCTTTGCAAATAATAGACAAGTAGATACAAGGACCTTCTATATTGCATATGGGCATTTTTCTGTACACCAGTGGTTCATAATGGCCAATGAGGGCATTCACATCATGGAACAAGATGCAATATGGATTGCCAGATGCAATTTTATTGAATAGTAGATATCTTGTTTTTCTTTTCAATGAGAGAATGGAAACTGATATATTCAGCCAGTTAAACAACCATCGTATACAAAATGTATCTCCCCAAAGTCCCCTCTCATGCGGAGGCAGAACTGGAGATGCAGACAACCACATTTTTGAAAAATACGTAGTGACATCTTGTATTCCATGCAACTGCCGAGGAAAATCAGATTCCAGTTCATATTCATAGGACTGCAAAGCCTCAGCATTTCCATTTTTAAAACAGGTCAAGAAATAATCTATCAATCCATTGCACAACTTGGTCGACGAATAGCAGAAATGCAATAGAACCTGGAATGTATCAAAAAGGAAATCTCCAACAGTATACGAGAATTTATCCAATCTAAAAAGTGCATTGCTATGCAAAACCATGCCAATGTTGTCATGTACAATGGACTGTGTAGCTATTTCGTATGAATCAACATCTGTAACACCCTATTTCCTCCAGTCTGTAAAAATAACTATATTGGCCAAGAACTATGGAAAAATCAAGGATGTGAATGTTTGATTTGACGAACCTTTGTATAAAAGGTCGATGAATGTAAATTATGTTATGAATATGTGTTTCGTGAATGTTGGGAGGGGGATGTGCTAAAAGAGACCATGATGGCTAATGAGAGGTGGTGGAAGGGACGTGGAATGGTTGTGTTAACTTCCACCGAGCCAGTACCATACTGGTTTTTACTTGCTCAAAGACCAAAGCAACTCTCTGATCCTGGAATGGATTTCTTGTCAAATTGGTAGGTGGGGAGGCTCCTCAAGAGTTAATGAGGAGATGGGGGTGAACCGTCCATCCGTAAAATCTCTCAGACCTGACCACGGACGGGGAAATTCGTGCCACACACAATCTTGCAGAGAAAAAGGCAAGAGATAAAGTGTGGTAGAGGGTAGAGAGAGCGCACGCGACAGGGATCGCGGAAGAGAACTGCAGAAAACCTGGAAACACAGGGAGTTCTGAATATAGGAGAAGGAGAGTAATCTTCGTCCTGGATTATTTTTTTGTATCAGGAGAAGGAGAGTAACCTTCGTCCTTGACTTCCATTGAGTTGGAAGTAGGAGACTGAATCTCAAAGCATCGTGGTCTAGCTCGGGGGTGGCTAGTGGTAAATCTGTTTGGAGTCATTGAGCCTACGGTTGGGTGGAAATGAGCACCCCTCTCATCATTTGCATCACGCCTCGGGGATCTGATAAGTATTTTATGCCTTGTATTTTGAATTGAATATCATGAATACATGCTCATGTTTATACGCCCATAATGATTTCTGTGTGGAATGATTGCCTGGTGTTTTAGACTGGAAATAATGGATGTGTGTGTATACTTACATGCCATAGTTGGTTTCTGTACAAATGATTAAGTCTGGGACATGAGTTCGCTCCACCGAGAATCATCTTGTTTTCTTAATTCTTGTAATATTCTAGGAAGGCTCCTCGAGAGTACTCTTCCCCAAGAATTACCCCATAAACCTTGGAACTGTACCAAACCTTTACCCAGAGACTCGACTAAGATCAAGGACAATTGCCCAAGAACCATCTGAAGGTTCATGCGATCTGGGTTTGGAAACCTTATGTGAGAAAGAGTAGCTCTCTAAGGTCTCGGAGTCGTGGGAGTTTGAATCTCCGAGAGGTTGAATTTCTTGATTGAAGCTTAGAAAAGATAGCAAGTCCAATTATCGAAAGAGAATACCCCATCATTTGGTAGACGAACGATCAGAATCCTTTCAGAAATACCCCAGATATGTCGAGACTGATGGATCTATGTTAAGAACCAAACATCAATATAGCATAGAAAAACCTCAGGAAAAGTACTCAACGCCTTGAAAAAGAGATAATTTCAGATAATAAGCCTCTTCGAAGGGGCAACCTTCTTTTACCCCACTTAAATGTTCAAGTACAAGATGATTCAAAATGAAAATGTCTCCTTGGTATATATAGGAGACTAGGAGGTATAATTACAACTAAT
>ML806722.1:32066-73174 GCA_009831015.1 Picea engelmannii
CCATCACTCATTCATCGTGGTCGGTCTGCACCTGGCGGGTGTTTATATTTTATTGATGTGTTGCATACATACAGATACAAAATCCAGGCCCTTGGCCTTCAACCCTTAGGCTCTCTGGCCTAATCAAACACATAAGCCTACTGCCTTATACAAAACTTGGCTCACCAGCCTATAACACATATTTACAATCTCTTTCAGATCATAGTTTACATCGGGGCTCGTCCTTGGGGACACTACAATCTGGGTCTTTGACTATAGAAAGGATCTGCCCCACTGACCCTAATCTTCCCCTTTCTCTATTTACATATATAACAAAATCATAGGTGCTTCTACAACATATATATATATATATATATATATATATATATATTTCAACAGTCAGATGTAAACATTCCAGTAGATGTATTACGAATATCTATATAAAAATAGATTTCATTCACATCTATCAGAAAATGGAGATCGTTACAGTTTCGTTTTAATCAAGTACAATGCATCAGAAAAATAATTCAGACAAAGAATGGAAATTATTCCAGTTCGGATTTAATATGACATCGTTAAAAACATTTGAATAAAAAATGGACATCGTTACAGTTCCGATCTAGTTAAATATAATGCCTCAGATATCAAATCATTCAAACAAAGAATGGAAACTATTCCAGTTCGGATTTAATAGATACATGACATCGAATAAAACATAGACATTCATAATAGAGAGGGGTAGATCAACATATCTGAATCAAATCCGTGGGATTACAAAGGGAACAACCACGTTCCTCCCAACCGTAGAATAGGGCAGCCAAAGTCACTTGCCCGATTCACTCCCTAGCCTGACCATGAATCCATGAGGGAGAATTTGGAAACTCCTCCCCAGCAATGTCCTTCGATTCCAACAGTGATCCTCTTGCCCCACACTTACTCAACAGTGCTCATAACAGCAAGGCAAATCTGTTTCAGCAGGTTCCTCTTTCCTCACACTCAATCTGTAGTGTTCATTGTTAATGTTTTATGCCATTATTATAGTTCTTTGAATTTCAATAGATAAGAGAAACATAAGAACAAGATCACTGAGAAATACACATTCACAAGAGACACAACATTTATCCTGGGAAACCCTCTAAGGGAAGAAAATCCAGCAAAAACTTCTTTATCATAAATTGCCAATACAATGTCAAGAGATAACTCAAACCAATACAGAAAGTCCTCTCCAAAAGATGTGCCACTCTTCTCCCTTTCTCCAACTGGTAAGTCGCAAATTGCCTCTTAGAAATGAGCCAGTGTGTTGTGTGTCAAAGTGAGGTGTTGGCCTCTCTATATATACAAGTCTAGCACATGTGAAGTGTCTCCTCACTGGCAGGGCCGACTTCTCAATCTGGGTGGGTAAACCCACCTTTATTATATTTTTGGGTCTCGATAATAACTGTTGGGGTCGACTTCTTATTCTGCCTATTATAATTGTCTGTTGACCAATCCGCAAAAGGGGATTTGGTCCTAATACAATAACCGACATGATCAATCCACAATGGGGATTGATCCTATGAATAATATAACAATAATAATAATAATACTCTTTGCAGTTACATTATTTCAACACTCCCCCTTAACAAGAAAGGTATTCTTCAACAACATCAGGTGAGAGAGTTCTGCATCACCAGTGGCATCAGGAGGACAGTATCATCAATAATATCTTGGAACATTGGTTGGCATATCTACGAGTCATCAAAATTTTTATTCATCAGCAACACCATCATTCTCGAAAGAATGCCATCATCATCTGCATCAATATGTATCAGTAAAAAATGATACCTCATCACAACACTAGGCTGGCACATCACAGTACTACACTGGCTCAATGTCACAACTATTAAGTTGGCAGCTCAGTGTCAGTCACATATTGTTTTGTGTCTAACAACTAGGTCAGAAGAAAGGTATACATCATTTTGATTTACGTATAACAACTGGGTTAGAAGCAAGGAATCATCTTTCTTTACGTCTAACAACTAGGTCAGAAGCAAGGAACACATCATCATCTTTATTTACGTCTAACAATGAGTTCAGAAGCAAGGAATCATCTTGCTTTACGTCTAACAACTAGGTAAGAAGCAAGGAACACACATCATCTTGCTTTACGTCTAACAGCGAGGTCAGAAGCAAGGAATCATCTTGCTTTACGTCTAACAGCGAGGTCAGAAGAAAGGAATCACACATCATCTTGCTTTACATCTAACAGCGAGGTCAGAAGCAAGGAATCATCTTGATTTACATCTAACAGCGAGGTCAGAAGCAAGGAATCACACATCATCTTGCTTTACGTCTAACAGCGAGGTCAGAAGCAAGGAATCATCTTGCTTTACATCTAATAGCGAGGTCAGAAGAAAGGAATCACACATCATCTTTCTTTGCATCTAACAGTGAGGTCATAAGCAAGGAATCATCTTGATTTACATCTAACAGCAAGGTCAGAAGCAAGGAATCACACATCATCTTGATTTATGTCTAACAGCAAGGTCAAAAGCAAGGAATCATCTTGCTTTACGTTTAACAGCGAGGTCAGAAGCAAGGAATCACAAACTCCCCCTTTCAGGGAGGGTCCTTTCGGACTATACCAAGCTTATCTCAAAAGTGTTCAAACTTTACATGAGATAGAGGTTTGGTCAATACATCAGCAACCTGTTCATCCATGCTGACATATAGGAGCTTCAAGGCTCCTCTCTGCACCATGTCACGGATGTAATGATAGTGAATCTCTATGTGCTTTGACCTAACATGGAATACAGGATTCTGTGTCATTTTTGTGCAGCTCTAGTTGTCACATAGTATCATGGTTGCTTCCATTTCTAGGTCAAATAGACCAGTCAGCAACTTTCGAAGCCACATAGCTTCGCAGCTAGTAGAACATGCGGCAATGTACTCTGCTTCCACTATGCTGAGAGAAATACTAGATTTCTTCCTACTCTGCCATGAGATCATGGTTGATCCCAAACTGAAACAACATTCGGAAGTTCTTTTTCTATCAGCAATGCTTCCTGCCCAATCTGCATCAGTATATCCATTCAATGTGAAGTTATAATCTCCATCATAGTTGAGACCATAATCTATTGTACCTTTAAGGTACCTCATCACATGTTTTGCAGCCACTAGATGAACACATCTAGGTTCTACCAGGAACTGACTCAAGGTGTTCACTGCAAAACAAATGTCTATTCTGGTGTTCGTCGGGTACATCAGCGATCCAATAATCTATTTGTACAATGTGGTATCTATCAAATCTGACAAAGTATCGACTAGAAGCTTCAGCTTCACTTCCATGGGTGTATTCATGGGTTTGCATTCCAACATGTCAAATCTCTTCAGTATTTCGACTCTGTACTTCCCTTGGTTAAGGAAGATCCTTTCTGGACTCCGCCATACCTCAAGGCCTAAGAAGTAATGCATTAGGCCAAGGTCTTTCATTTCAAATTCTACAACAAGTCTCCTTTTACATTCAACGATGAGGTTTTCTTCTCCAGTTAAGAATAAGCCATCCACATACAATAGTAAGATTACTGTTACCCATGATTTTGGTCATATTGATGATGTATTGATGATGGTGTACTCAGACTCTTAATAAGATCTTTTCTCCTGAGAAAAGTGACATTCGTCTCTTCCCAGAAAACATACTTTTGAAGAGAGTTCGCAGTTTGCTCATATCCTAGGGTGCGAGAATGACCCATTCTCGCAAGCTGCCTTCAGCTAGGGTGAAAACTTCTCACACTGTGCTACATATMTAGGGTGCRAACTTGCTCTCAAGCTTGGAAAAAGATAAAGTCTCGATGGTTCTAGAAGGGAATCTTCTATAAGAATGGGTTGGCATTCGAATGGTTATACTTTTACTAGTTTCCCTGATATTGTGGGATCATTCTTATCCAAGTAACCATCTCATCCTCTCCTATATATTGATAGGATTCTCATGGAAAAGGTTAATCAAGATTCATTGAAGAATTGGTGAAAGAATTGTGTGAAGGACCTAGCTTGAACAGGAGCTTGGAGACTCTAGCAAGTCTATCAAGAGGAATTGGATCTTCTTCATACAAGGATCGAGCAAGTGTGTGTGTGTGTTGGAWMYMAGAGCCACYGAAARGAAKCTTRCRACATCAAGGYRATCAGGTTGTAYCTTCTACTTTYGATTAATATGATAYAGYGGCATGTCCTTTTCCCATAAAGTCATTCTTAMTTTATTGTGTAATTCCTTGATCATACACATAAGTTGACGATTGAATATATTTTTCTATCTTCACTTTGGTTGGTTTGTGTTGTCTTGGTCTTGACCTCACAAGAGCACCGGAGCGAAGCGGGAGCAACAGAGACCCTAAGAAGCGATACCAAGGTATGTTACTTGTTCCTCCCTACTAGCTAATTCAATGGTCATAACTTAGGGAAAGAGTCATGTCCTGTCCTGTTTTGTTCTAGATCCAGGTGGATGTAGGGAGATATGTTAATGTCCGCAACTACCGATTAGTTCGATAAAAAAATTGGTGACTCCACTGGGGAGATAACCCGTTTTCTTTGTGGTTTTTGGTGTTTTTCCTTGGCCATTTTCTCTTTCCTTACCTTTCTCCATTCATATCAATCTCTGAGTCTTCAGGATATCCTGATAGACCCTCTGGGTCCAAAGGCCTCTTCAAATTTTTTGTCTTTTTCTAAAAATTTGCTTAGTTTCAAACATTCTCGCACTGCACCCCACAGTAGCCTATGAGAATGTATTGAGTATACACCCTGCTTTTAGGTCTAGTGTGAGGTTCTCACACTCTGCTCAAAGATAGCCTGCGAGAATGACCCATTCTTGCACTGTGTAATACTGTTAACCTACGAACCCTCTTTTCAAAATTTTGGATTTAAGATTTTTTGCATGGTCAGCTGCCCAGATCAGTATAGGTGCCTGCAAAGAGCTTCTTGGACCATTGGTTGATGTTTTCTTGTCTTCATTTTTGTGCACGAACAGTCTTAGGAAATCAAAGGCTCTTCCTGTTCATTTTTCTTGACTTTCGTTTCTTGACTTTTCTTGGCAAAGATATGCTCTCTGGCTTTGGAATCTAAGTGTGCTTGTTTGGTTAAGGACCGACGATCGATTGAAAGTTGATATTCTTCGTCTTTCTCATTTGCTCATTATTTGTAAGATCTCTTTTCTCATGCAATTGAAAAGACTAGTTTGATCTGCTTGTTATTTTTGTTTCCATTGAAAGATTGGTTTGGGTTTTTTGTCTATTGCTTGTTCATTAGTTTTTTATTTTCTTCACTTTCACCATCATGGTGTAGGTCCTTTTTGAAAAGTGAACAATGTTTTTCTTTCAAAAGAATTTTCATTTTTCGAAAACATTGAAAATCAATTGTTGAAATTATTGAAAAAGGAACAATAGAGCATTGTTATTATTGCGTGATTTGTTGCAATTGCATTTTAAAGGAAATTGTGTATCGTAGTTCAAGATCGGTCCAAAAAACTTCTCTTTCCCTCCCATACATAGGATTCATTGAACGAAAATTGATATATTTCATTCTTATATATGCATCGTTGGGTCAGAGTCTCATACAATATCAGTTTCATCTCTGTTTCCTTTGAGTAACAACAACCCTTAAGAATATTGTGCAATCGTAAAATTTAACTAGTAACTCTTTTCTAGGGCTCTATTACACCAACATTTAGCTAGGCTAGCACTTTTGAATAGGTAGAGAGATACACTCTCCAAAGCACAAAACACACAATAGCATCTTGTGTTAAGGAGTGTCAAATTCCATTTGCAATATTTTGTCCTGGGAAGCCCTTCTCACACAAGGGTCAAACATGAGGTCGCATTGATATTGACAGAGTTACTCACCCTGCTTTGTTGATATCAGTGTAGAGATTGGACGTATTACGGGGGTCACTTGGAGGTATACCCACAATGATGAGTGGAAGCCTCTTGAGTTGATTTTGGGCTAGATACCCTGCCCTTGCGTGTGGATCGGACCCCCCAGGATTTATTGTTGTCGGTGGTAACCTTAGCGGCCTATCTTTCTAGGGTATTACACAAGGTGACTGTGAAGGGGCAAGTCTTCATAGTACCTGGGATCAACATTGTCCAAACTCACTCAGGCTCCTTGGAGGGTATACCCACGATTATGTGTGGGAGCTTGCACCAAGGTGTAAGTCCGTTAAGCAGGTCATCAACGTAAATTTTCCACCCTAGCCCAGCCCCTTCTCATCTCGTTGTTGCGACATTGGATTTTATCACCAACTAGTGAATTCGGAATTAGAAGGTCTTGTTTGCTTGGTATTGTTTCCTAGATTTTTTTTACTAGTGTGTGTTGTTTGTTTACCCAAGTTGACCATACAATTTTCTTCGTAAGTTTGTCACTCATTCACAATAGATCCTCCACGTCATTCACATAGAATGCAGGGTTTATCTCCAGAGCATCTGGAAGGTTCTCAACCCCTACCTACAAGCTCACCTGAGGGCTCTCCTCAGCAAAGTGAAGTCCAAGATGTTTCCACACCACAAGTGGAACGCACCGAATATCTAGAACATTTCCGGATTACCAATACTCGAGAGGACTTTCAACTTCACCCCGATTCTAAGCAACAGTTTATGCGACTGAATTCTTTCGGAGACTTAGTTGTTGTGTCTTCTGGATCACCGGTTGGACCCTTTCCAGGCATAAAAGGCCAAGATCCTTTTTGGTCTACGGGAGTTTTTAGACGGGACCTTTTTGGTGCAGGATCAAGTGTTGAAACCATCATCTCACCTGTGATTTTGAAAATCTCTAGCCCAGAGACAGTACCGTTTACCACTGCCTATTATTTTCCTGGTATGGATGCCCCACGATCTGACCACATCTTGACCATCCCTATAGAAATGGCCCATCACATGGATACTATGAGTGTTCACACCAGTATTACCATCGTTAGTCTCGCCCCCATCAGCATACTGCGTACGCCCAGTGTCACCCCAACACTACCACCTGGATACCGTGCGTTGAATGCTTCCATTCCCACTCCTACACAAACCCCATCCGGCTCTCCTGGTGGTCCCTCGTCTTCTGGGCACTCTCTTCCTGGATTTATTCTGACACTCCCTCAATTTCCTTTTGGAGGACCTTTCTTGTCCTCCACTGGCAGTATTAATCCTAGTGGCACTATTCCGTCATTCACACCAAATTACCAGATTCCTGTTGGTGGACAATTTCACCAAGGAGGTATGACTCAACCCCCTCTCAGCGGGAAAATTCCTATTGAAATGCAAATCCCAATTGGAACACAACCCCCAATTGGAACATCACCTTAGATAGGAGGAAAAACCCCACCTTATGGACAAAACATACCTCCATCCTTGGCCCAGTATTGGAATCATCTGATACAACATCCTCCTCAACCGACTGGGGGGAAACAGCTTCCAGCTTCATCCATGATACCCCCTAATATAGGCCAACCATATCCAGGTACGTACAATCCCATCTAGGGTTTGAATGCTCAAACTTACATCCCTGTTCCAAGATACAATCCCATGAGCTACTATCCTCTACAACCACCACCGAATCTGCCTGGATCTTCACATTATATGCAGACTGCTTATGGTCCTACTGGTTTGCCGACGAGGCTTCCTCCCCAAAGCCACCAGTACCCACATGTGAATCGACAGTTACCCTTCTTGGCCACTTTAGATCTCCTGGACTTGTCGAGGATTTTGAATGATCCAATTCGTCACTCTCCCCAATGGCCCGCTTTACCAGCCAAGCTGCCATCAGACATCCCTAAATTCGACGGTAAAGCAGGAGAGGACCTGAACAATCACGTCATGAATTTTCACCTCTGGTGCTCATCCAACTCGTTGATGGATGACTCTATTTGCTTACATATTTTTCAACGAACCCTCATAGGTTCTGCTACAAAGTGGTATATAGAATTACCACGAGGTTTCTTCACTGACTTCAACACCCTAACTATGGCTTTCCTCACCCACTACCAGTTACCGATCCATTATGAAACAGGGACCGATATTTTGAGATCTTTCAAACAAAACAAAGCCACTCATATATCCAATCACATTCATGAGTGGTGACGGAGATGACGTCTCATCAAACTCGAACTCCCTGATCAGTTGTTGGCAGAGTGGTTCACAAAATCATTTGTGAACGACATCAGTCATGACATCACCATGGGTGGAGTGGTCACGAAAGAGCAGGCCATAATTTGTGCTCAATACCTTGACCTCATTTACTCACAAATGGGTACCCTTTATGACTTACTACCTAACTTACCTCATCCTTCCACTTCCACCACTTCAACTACTCTAGCTGTTTCTCATGCAGCCGACGGTGTGATTGGCACTTTCCATGCCCACCCACATTCTGTCTCAAGCACCAACCCCAAACCTGGTTCTTCTAATGTTCAAAATGTTGCATCTCCTGCCCCTCCCACCAACAAGACTTCTGAGGTAAATGCAGTTCAATCTACCCCAGCCGGTAAAAATAAATCCAAAAAGGGAAGGGGTAAGAATAAGGAGGAGAAAAATACTTCTCAAGCAGAGCGAACCAAAACTCCACCTGTTGATGATAGGGATAAGCGCAAACCTCGATACCCTTGTCTTATCTATGGTGATGATCACTACACGAAGGATTGTCCACAACGCATCAAGGTCACTAAGTTTCTTCAAGGAGCCCCAAAACCACCTGCTCCGACTGTTTTGTCCCAACCCTTCTCGTATCAACAATAGGCTCAATTGGTCATTCATGACCAACCCTCATCTTCTACTACATCCTATGTATTGATGTGTAATGGTGATTCAAAGCAGAACGACATTGCACTCACCACTCGAGCCAAAGATTATTCTCCCTCTAAAGAGAAGGTTGATGACCTACCTCCTTCATTGGTATAAGCCTCTTCTGCAACTCCACCTACCACCGGTCCTCTTCATCTCGAATGATCGAGCCTTGACACAGTTCTTCGACCCACCCCAAAGGGGATCGTTTAGAAATCGGCTTTCAATCCACATGCTCGTGCTGCCCAGAACTATAGCATTGTTGAAGATCTGGCCCAAGCACCTTCTACGATGTCAGCCCTCAAAGTCCTTCAAAGTTGTCCCACACAACGGAAGGCACTGTTGAAATCTATCGATGGAATTGACCTGACGGATACAAATTTAATAATTTTTGACTTGGAAGATCACATTCCAAGGTTACCCCCTCAACTAGCCTTCCAGATCCAAGTGATTGTCTCTAACAAAAACATTTGTCGAACTGTTATCGACGAGGGTGCCTCAACGTGTGTCATGTCTCTTACTTGATGGAAAGCCATTGGCTCTCCCTCTTTGAATAAATCCTAGAACACTCTCAAAGCCTTCAATGGCTCCGGTTTTAATCCCTACGGTGTCCTTCCTTCGTTTCCCATCACGTTAGAAGGCAAAACGGTCCAAGTCGAAGTGGAAGTCTTTGACGCTCCTCTTGATTACAATCTTCTGCTTGGCCGCAGTTGGATCGATTCTATGCATGTCGTTGTGTCGAAGCTTTTTCGTTTGGTACGTTTCCCACATCAAGGGAAGGTATTCACTGTCGACCAATTAGCCTTCTTTAACTCTGACACTTGTACTAGAAACGTATCGTTCATCGCTAAAACCCCACCGGGTTATGAGAATGTTGGTGTAGGCCTTCTTAAAGACTCTTCTTTAATGGGTACTTTCCCCATTCCACCACCCGATGTTCCACGCTCGTCCGTTGCTTCAATCAACATGATCTCCACGTCGATTCACGGAATTCCTGCATCTCACGACCCATGGATAGTACCTAACCCTGGAGATCATCTTCGTTACGGTGACGAAATGTCGTTAAGTCCGATTGAATCCACCTATCAGGCCATTCAATCGGCAACCCCTTCTACCCCCTCTCTTGGTGAGTTGTCTCCAGATCCCTTCCATGTCATTTTTCCCACAGACGAGATGATCATGTCTGTCATGAAAGACACCCCTTGGGACGATGGACATCATCGTTCCATCCTCTTCCTGGAGCCACATAACATTGAGAACTACCAACGGATCTCAACCCCGTTGACCATTGTCGTCATCTCAATCGTTCCCGAGTCCACAAACGATGTGTTTTCCGAAGGGAACTTAAGCAATATCTCTCCCACTATTCCTCTCGACATATCCATCAAACCTGGAATTGTAGAAAATGTCCATATCGGAGCTTCGTGTTCCCCTGACGAAATTGTCACCTATACGTCCCTTTTCAAAGAGTTTCATGACATCTTCACCTGGAGCTATGAATAAATGTCAGGTATCAACCCCAACATTGTGATCCATGAGATCAAGACATACCCTGACACTAAACCCGTCCAGCAACACCTTCGTCCCATTCACCCACGTAAAGCGGCTGCTATCAAGCTCGAAGTCGAAAAACTTCTTAAAGCCGACTTTATTTACCTAGTGGCTCTCACTGAATGGGTTTCCAATATTGTCCCGATCGACAAGAAACAAGGCACAATTCGTGTATGTTTTGATTATAGGGATATCAACAAAGCTTGTCCCAAAGACAAATTTCCTACCCCCTTTGTCGATCAGATTGTCGACGATTGCGCGCCGGAAGTGAAATCTTCTCTGTGATGGATGGTTTCTCCGGGTATAATCAAATCAACATAGTTCCTGAGGATCAACATAAGACTACTTTTATTTGTCCTTGGGGCACTTTTGCCTATCGGAAACTCCCTTTCGGTCTTAAGAACGCTGGCGCAACTTTTCAACGCGCTATGTCTTATGCCTTCCATGATATCAAGCACATCGTGCAACCATATCTGGATGATTTACCTGCTCACTCAATGTGTCGAGTCGATCATCCCACCCACCTCCGAGCCATTTTCGTCCGCTGTCGGTTTTACCGTATACGTTTGAATCCTCATAAGTGTGTTTTCTGCATGGAATCTAGTCGAATTCTAGGCTTTATTGTTTCACGTCAAGGGATCAGGGTGGATCCTTTAAAGGTTGAGGTGATCCTTAATCTCCCTCCTCCTTCTACACTTCGCCAGTTACAAAGTTTGCAGGGGAAAGCAAACTTTCTTCATCGTTTTATCCCAAATTACGCCGAGATAACTCGTGGATTTACGCGGCTCCTAAAAAGGGGGTTTGAGTTCGTATGGGATACCATCACAAACAATGCTTTCGAAGCTTTGAAATTGTCCCTAACACATGCTCCACTTCTCTTTCACCCCAATTATAGTCACGATTATTTCCTCTACCTTGCTGCCTCGGATTACACCATTGGTATGGTTCTCGTCCAATAGGATGATGCTAACGAGGAACATGTTATATACTACTTGAGTCAAAGTCTAATGCCTAATGAAATCAAGTATTTACATGTCGAAAAACTGGCCTTGGCAGTCGTCCAAGCCATCCAACGCTTCCATCACTATATCCTCTCTTGCAAGACTACAATGATTTCTAATTGCAACCCTATGCAACACATTCTCACACGTCAATTGCTAGGGGGAAAATACTCCAAATGGATCATGATACTCCAGGAGTTTGACTTGGAATTCGAATGCGCCAAGTCTAAGAAGTCCTTAGTGTTTGCTGAGTTGATATGCGACTTTCCTTATTCTGAAACGAAAAATGTAGCAGCTGATTCATTACCCGATGAATCCCTTTTCCTCATCAGCACTGATAATATTTTGTATGGTGATATCATCATATATCTCCAAACCCAGACTTTCCGTCCAACTTTGTCCAATACTGAATGATTTCGAATACACTACTAAGCCCGTCAATATATTATCCTCAGGGATACTTTTTATCGTCGGCGGATTGACTCCATTTTTCGACGCTGCCTAACGTTCGACGAAGCCGAAAAAGCTCTGAATGACTGACATTCTAGAGCCTGTGGTGGTCATATGTCTAGGTATGCTACTACCCAGAAGATCTTACGAGCAGGGTATTTTTGGCCTTCTTTATTTAACGACTGCATAATCATCGTTCAAAAATGCCATGCTTGCCAGACCTATAATAACAAGAGTCGGTCGCATCCCGCTCCTCTTCACCCTGTGGTATCCTTTGGTCCCTTTGTGAAATGGGGCATCGATTTTATGACATGTCACCCTCACTCAATCAGGGGGCATCGATACATTATTGTAGCCGTAGTTTACTTTACGAAATGGGTCGAGGCGATGCTGACATTTGACAACACTGGAAATACTGCAGCATTATTCATTTTTAATCACATCATAGCTCATTTTGGTGTTCCCTAGGCTATCATAATTGATCACGGTAGCCACTTTCGAAACTTCATGATGTCCAAAATTACTGAAAAGTTGGTTCTTTTCCATGAAAACTCAACGCCCTATTACCCACAAGCCAACGGCCAAGTCGAAGCAATTAACAAAATTCTCATAACTATGCTCCGACGAATGATAGGGATTCATAAAACAAGTTGGCACACAATGTTATTTTTGGCATTGTGGGCGTACCGGACATCTGTCAAGTCCACTACTAGGTTTACACCTTTTCGATTAGTCTATGGTTTGGAAGCCATTCTCCCAATTGAATGTGAGATACCCTCTTTAAAACTAGTTGTTGAACTCCTACCAAACACTTTTGCTGAGGAAGAACATCTATTGTATCTTATGTGATTAGACAAAACTCGACGCGATGCTACCATAGTCATAGAAACTCAGAAAAAACGTGTCAAGGCCCAATACGACAAACATGTCAAGCCTCGCATTTTCTCCGAAGGAGATCTTGTTCTCCTCTATGAGCAAGATCGAGATATGCTAGGAGATGGAAAATTTGAAGCCATGTGGTGAGGTCCTTATATCGTTAGACGAGTGTTGGAAAAAGGGTCTTATGAGTTAGTATATTATGATGGTATCCCTTTGAGTGAACCCAGGAATGGGTTGTACTTGAAGAAGTACTATGCATAAAATCACCTGTGCACGAGTACTTGTATTTTTATTGTATCATACTTCTTGTGTGTTACTGTAGCTTTCTTTTGTCGTTATCTGGTCTCTACCCTTATGTGATGTTGTGTTTGATTTCCAGATGTCGGAGTCTTCGCTACCCTACATTGGCTTCGCTGATGGCGCTAGTTGTAGTACTCGGAACCTTGCTTCCGCTACATGGGCAATTTATGCCCCTACAAATGAACTTGTCTCCTTATGAGGTGTGTGTCTTGGCCGTGCGACCAACAATATTGCAGAGTATAGCGCCATTATCGAATTTTTGATTGATTCTATCTCACTCGAAATCCATCATTTGGTTGTGCGACTCGATTCGCAGCTTGTAGTACTATAGTTAAGTAATGTCTATACTATTCGAAGTCCTACTTTGTTACGGGTTTATTTGCGAATTCACCTCTTAGAACGTTATTTTGATTATATTGAATATCAACATATTCCTAGATGTCTAAATACATTAACTGATGCATTGGACAACTATGTATTAGACAGACATTTGGATCATTTATAAATCAATCACATCAACTTTCACACAACACAAGATAAACCGGTAGAAGTCGTATGTATATATAATGATCAAAAGAGTTTTTACAAAAAGGTTCTGTCCGAGGACCAAAATTTCAAAATCTGAAGATCATAGCTTTTACAAAGTGACATCATGGATGACGTTCACGGTAACACATGACTTCCTGGGAAACCCTACGAAGCAGTCGGCCAATGGACTCTGACACTCCTACTATATGACACTGATAACGTCGTGGAACCTCTCCAAGAGGCATGTCTGGAATATCTATTGTCAAACCCTCTAGGTTTTGTTCCACCGCTTCATAATCTTCAGCGTCCCATTGTGGCATTGGCGCTGCCTCTCCTCACTGCTGAATAGGAGAAGTATCGGGAGGTCGGTAAGGTCCCACATATGTGTCATCAAAAAATAATTTGTATTTATACCTTGGACGAACATTATAAAAACATTTTCATATGATAAAATTCACAAAAACATTTAAAAAGAAAAAAATGTGTACTTCTTACCAAGTTTCCCCCACTGAACACCCTCGGGCAAAACCAAGTCTGGATCTCCTTGGAAATCTAACCTGGCATAATCATAATCGTCAACCATCAGCATCTATGGTCACAATCAGTCGAAGAAGGTATCATCATATTTGATAACTGGTCTAGCTACATGCCGGGCCATGAGTTGGCACCATCTCAACATTCTTAGATCTGTTGGGGCTGGTAAATCCCACTCAACTTGCAGTCTCAGCAAGGGAACCCTCTCAAGGAAGAAGGACACCAACAAATACCCATACATGAATTGCTTCAGGTTACCTCACCATTTGGTCAACTGCCTCTTCATGCTACGAAGCATTGCATCTGCCCAGTTAAAAACCTGAGGCTCAGTATACTCTATGGAATACTAAAAGTAGCTCTGGAGAGCCATGTGAGGAGCGGAGCTCCCAGCCATACGAGTAATGGTGAACAAAATAGTGCAGAGGGTCAAATCCTACACTCCCCAAATAGTTGATTTCCCTTTGCTCCTCTCTGCCTTTGGAACACAGTGCAAACGGAAGTACTCACTCATAGGCAGCCCACCACCTCTACTACCAATCAGGTTCACGTGGTACCCACGCTATGACAGTCCTGTCAAGAAGTAAATGTCCTCAATATCCAAGGACAATGTGTGGACCCCTACATGGAATACTTGCTGATCGGGATGCCACATATGCACAAGGTACTCCAATAACATGACTTGAGCCCTCATGCCCGGGATACGAAAGAACTTCAGAAGACCACAGTTTCGCAAAGCAGCAACAGTGGGCGGATGATTTCTGGCAATGGCATTATCTTCTTCGTGCTCCCTTTCGCGCCATTCCAGAACCATGGTGATGGCCAAATACCTACATAAGAATCAAAAGAAGAAGATTAGTAACTCTATTCAATATTTGGTATCTTTTCATTGAGCAAAACTTCAAAAAACTTTTACACTTTGTGGTTCTCGCAGGTACCCTTTAGGCACAGTGTGAGGTTCTCGCAGGCACCTTTGGGCTCACTTGCGAGAATGACCCATTCTCGCAGGTCCCGTGTGGCTCACCCGCGAGAATGGCTGAGTGCAATAATAGCCCCCAAAACAAACTCAAAACAGTGTTTTTTGCCGATGAAAATGAAAAATTAAACCATGAAAAGGTAAAGGACAAAGAGCCTACCTCACTGTCGCTGACGGTTTGTCGAATGGATGCTCGTAACTCCCGCAATTTGATGCCAAATTTCAAGGGTAAAAGAGGGGTTTTTGGGTTCAAATATTGGTAAAGATAAAATGATATGGTAAAAAGAGTTTTTACTTCTTTATATTTACTTTTACCATGTTATTGGATTTTATAATAATTTATTTATTAAAAACCTAATGCCTAATGCCTTTTTTAGTACAACTTTTGCAGGCGTAACGACTTTGATGTTCATGCATAGGGATGCAAAAACATTTTTCTTCTTCATCACATGTTTTGATTGTTTTTTATGGTTTTTGTACAAAACCTCGAGCTTGGTCTTTGTCCATTCTCACGCTCGAAAATACATGAGAACATGATCGAGCACACTTTTATCACTTTTTTGGGCTCAACAAGGTTATACAAAAAAGGAACCCCCTTGGACTCCTCTTTAAGCTCTTTTAAAACTCTCTAAACATGAAAAGATAGCTGAGCGACCTTGCTATTTTCATGCTTGTTAAAGTATTTGAAGAAAGCATCTGTTGGGCGATAATTTATCTCTTTTTCGGTCTCATCAGACTATTTTACGAAAAAGGAACTGAGAGAGTTCTCTTTTAAGTGTTTTTCTAGACTCTATAATCATGAAAAGCCTTTGAGTTTTCTATCTTTGGACTCGTTAAACAAACATCGACAGACTCGTAATGGGACCGTACCACTCATTCCTAGGGTTCATTAAAAATACTCTGAAGGACTCATCTGAAGGATGAGCTTATATCAACAAGCATATGTTATCCTCCTCAAGCTTGCGTAAAAATAAAGAGGTACTAGCCAGAAATGGTGGGGGGGAATTTGGGAAAGGGATGTGTTCTCGTATTCATATTAATTGGCAGTAAGTGTTGCTCTTGAACATGACACCCCCCTATTCATTATTTGAATCCGGTTTGGGAAATCTATTTGTCTCTCATTCGATTTGCTACAAGGTCATACCCTGTGTCGTCTCTGAGTCAATGCTGCCAAATCATTGGTCGTGTCGTTCATATGTTCAAGAGAAGTTCAAAACCTCTATTGAGTCGGCCATCTGCAGTTGTCCATTCTCTTCATGTCGGCCTTCCCTGTGTCTGGTCCAACTTACATCATACTTTGTTTCACCTTCAAAATTTGTTACTCATTTCGTGTCATTGATGGGGGATACATCAAGGCCCTCTTGTGACGAGTTTTGTTCCATCGACATCAGCTCATTATCCAGAAACAAGACTTAGAAATTCTTTGGTACCTTGGAACTTGCATGCCTCAATGGAAAGTTTCCTCACTTTTGACAGTGGGTTTACATCATTGACCCCTGATCGAAAGATTCTGTCGGATGTTAGACCTCAAATCATTCATTCACATTTGAAGGATTGTACTAAAGTACCTTGGGAGTTATTGACATTAATGGTGATTTCCCTCGCACTTGTTAACGGTTTCATTAACGACCGATAATCAAGTGGTTTCTACCATGTTCGAATTCAACACATGTAATCACATGGTTAGATTCGTACTTTTGGGCAACGAGATTGAAGACCCTAGATATCATCTCTTTGTCCAGGTTGCGATGGAATATGTATAATTTGTGACACATAGATCCACTTTGTATGTCTCGTGGCTATGTCGTCTCAATTTGAAGTTTCTCGCATAGATCCACAGTGTATTCCTAGTGGCTATGCTATATTTTGACAGCATGGATCCATAGTGTATGATTGGTGGCCATGACCTATGCTTATAATGTCATCCATTTTTTATCTGAGTATGGCAATGCCTACCTCAGAATTAATATGATATTCTGCAGATGCTTTGTTGTTCGCAGGCTTTCGATTAGATGTGCTCCTGGTTTCCAACATACACACACACGCAGTTTACAAAGTATTTCGGTTGACAGTGATTCCGACCTCATACTTTGGGGGGCATTCTGTTACCCATGATTTTGGTCATATTGATGATGTATTGATGATGGTGTACTCAGGCTCCTAATAAGAGCTTTTCTCCTGAGAAAAGTGACATTCGTCTCTTCCCGGAAAACATACTTTTGAAGAGAGTTCGCAGGTTGCTCATATCCTAGGGTGCGAGAATGACCCATTCTCGCAGGCTACCTTCAGCTAGGGTGCAAACTTCTCACACTGTGCTACATAGCTAGGGTACAAACTTTCTCTCAAGCTTAGAAAAAGATGAAGTCTCGATGGTTCTAGAAGGCAATCTTCTAGAAGAATGGGTTGGCATTCGAATGGTTATCCTTTTACTGGTTTCCCCGATATTGTGGGATAATTCTTATCCAAGTAACAATCTCATCCTCTCCTATATATTGATAGTATTCTCATCGAAAAGGTTAATCAAGATTCATTGAAGAATTGGTGAAAGAATTGTGTGAAGGACCTAGCTTGAATAGGATCTTGGAGACTCTGGCAAGTCTATCAAGAGGAATTGGATTTTCTTCATACAAGGATCGAGCAAATGTGTGTGTTAGAGCCAAGAGCCACCGAAAGGAAGCTTGTGACATCAAGGCGATCAGGTTGTATCTTCTACTTTTGATTAATATGATACAGTGGCATGTCCTTTTCCCATAAAGTCATTCTTACTTTATTGTGTAATTCCTTGATCAGACACATAAGTTGACGATTGAATATATTTTTCTATCTTCACCTTGGTTGGTTTGTGTTGTCTTGGTCTTGACCTCACAAGAGCTCCAGAGTGAAGCGGGAGAAACAGAGACCCTAGGAAGCGATACCAAGGTATGTTACGTGTTCTTCTCTACTAGCTAATTCAATGGTCATAACTTAGGGAAAGAGTCATGTCCTGTCCTGTTTTGTTCTAGATCCAGGTGGATCTAGGGAGATCTGTTAGTGTCCACACCTACCGATTAGTCTAATAACAATTACTGGTTCATTATCCATAATTTTGAAGTAGAGATTTGAGTCTACTTTACTCTTGGTAAAGCCTAAGCTCGTCAAGAAACTGTCTATATGGCCATACCAAGATCTAGGGGCTTGCTTCAATCCGTATAGGGCTTTCTTCAATCTGCAGACATGAGACCTCATGTATTCAACCTCAAATCCTTGGGGTTGCTCTATATACACTTCCTCTTCGATGAAACCATTTAGGAAAGTTGTCTTCACATCCATCTGGTGCAGCCTCCACTTAAGCTTAGTTGCAAGAGCTATGATGGTCCTAATCGAAGTGTATCTGGCCACAGGACCGAATGTCTCTTCATAGTCAATGCCTTCTTTCTGGGAAAAGCCATGAGCGACAAATCTTGCTTTATATTTCTCAATACTTCCATCAGTGCCATGTTTTATTTTGATGAGCCATTTTGATGATACCACATCCTTACTTTTTGGTCTGGGAACTATTTCCCATACATCATTCTTTATTATGGATTGGTATTCCTCTGTCATGGCATATAGCCATTCCTTCTTTTGAATGGCTTCTTCAAAGCATGTAGGCTCCTCATCTAGGAGATCACACATCAAAGCTGTGTAACTGGAGAATGGATTTGGTCTTTTCACCTGTCTCGAGGTTCCTTATGGAACACCATACTTCTCTCCATCTTGAATAAGCTCTCTTGCCCAAGCAGGCTTTCTTTTATGGGAGAAGGTCATTGGAGGAGGTTCTTGAACTTCTGTTATATCATGGTCTTCAGGAGTCTCCTCATCAAGGGAAGTTATGACTTCCCTTACTAGTTCTGCAGCTCTGGGAACTTCCCTCATGGATTCTACAATCCTAGGATTTATAGGTTCATCTTCATATACTTCTTCAAGATGGCATCTTCTTGATTTCTTAAGTGTTTCTTGTTCATCAAAGGTCATGTCCCTACTGATCTTAATGTGGTGGTGACCAGGTATGTAGATTCTAAAGGCCTTGGAGACCTCTCAGTATCCCACAAATATTCCCTTCTTTCTGGAGGGTTCCAGCTTGTTTCTTTTCTCTTTCGATATATGAATAAACACTGCACAGCCAAATATTTTGAGATGGCTTACCTCTGGCTTCTTTCCTGTGAACATCTCTTCCGGGGTCTTGAACCCAAGTGTGCTATGGGATAATTGGTTATGCACATAAACAATTGCCATTGCTGCTTCTGCCCATAAGAACATAGGAAGATCTTGACCATGGATCATGGTCTTTACAGCTTCCATAATTGTTCTATTCTTCCATTTAGCTACACTGTTTTGTTGAGGATTATAGGAAGTAGTGAGTTCCCTCTTGATCCCAACATCTCTACAGAAGTTCACAAACTCTTTTGAGGTATATTCTCCTCCATTATCTAACCTGAGTATCTTAATATTTCTTTCAGAAAGATTCTCTATCAAGGCTTTGAATTCCTTGAATTTACTGAATACTTCATCTTTAGATTTCAAGAAATATATCTAGGTCTTGCGAGAATAGTCATCAATGAATGATACATAGTATACATACCCGCTAATGGAGGATGATGGCATTGGACCACACACGTCTAAGTGAATGAGTTCCAGTACTCCTTCCACTTTGTTGTCCCTTTTTGGAAAAGGGTTCTTGATATTCTTCCCTTGCACACATCCATTTCATATGCCTTCTTGATCGACCTTGAGTTCTGGTAAACCTGTGACAGCTTTGCATATGTATGGTAGTGCCTTGTAGTTGATGTGGGCTAATCTTCTATGCCAAAGTTTTCATGAGTTTTCGATGGCATGGGTCATGGCAATTTCTGGGTGACCCTTCAGCTTATATAAGCCATTTTCTTCATTTCTGATGACGATTGCTTCATTTATCGTTTCTCCTTTAGCCCACATAATAACTTCTCCATATATGAAGGCAACTCTATAGCCTTTCTTCTCTAAAGATGATATGGAAAGTAAGTTCTTCTTCAAGCCTGGTACATAGAGTACGTCCTTCATCATTGTTGAGTTTTCTTAATCTAGATTGTAGTTTGATTCTCCCACTCCCTTGATGGTATATTGGTAATCATCTCCAAGTGTCACTTTCTGAGAAAACTTCTTTTCTGAAATACAAGAGAGAGTAATTTTCTTACCCGTCATGTGTTTTGATTCACTGCTATCAATGAGCCATGTGTCCTCTCCAGGTGATACAGATCCTGATAGGGCCGAGATCAAGAAATGGTCCTTAATCATCTTCATAGGTGGTTCTTCATCTTCGACTATGTGGGCATGTTTCCTCTTGTGTTTCCTCGTGTATTCTTCTCTTCTGACTGGAAAAGAATTCACCGTGTGTTCCATCTTATCACAATGATAGCATTGTATGGATAAGAGATCTCTTCCCTTGTGTTGTCCTTTCTTCTGAAAACTTCTTGGATGAGATTCTTTGTTATTGAATTTGTTTGATGGTTGAGGCTCTCTATGAGTTTCCCTTTTGAAGTAGGGTTTCTTCCTTCCTCCTTTTGTATGAGTAGCTAGGGCTTGATCATCATCCCTTGCTAGTAGTGCTTCACGGTTAGCTACCCTTGTCTCTTCTTGGATGCATTCTTCACATAGGCTCTCAAACTGCAGTTTCTCCTTTCTGGCACATATCATCTGGATGAAAGCATCCCAAGGTCTTGTGAGACCATTTAGGGCCATCATTACGAATTTGTCTTCATCTATGGTGTCTCCAATATCTTTTAACTATTCTTTAATTTTTGATATTTGGGATAAATATTCTTGAATCATTTCTCCTTTCAGCATCTTGTTATTCTTCAATTGAGATCTTAGGTTCATCTTTCGGTTGATGTTCTTTCCTTCATATAGTTTTCTTAGAGAGTCAAACATCTCTTTCAGAGTGTTCTTGGATGAGACATATGGGATTAGGTGGTCTTTGATTGAATCTGCAATGATTCTTTGAGCCCTGATTGAGTCCTTCTGATGCTTTTCTTTCTCTATGGCATCTTCAGGTTCCGACACTTCTTCTTTGATGAATCTTGCTAGGTCATTCTCTGGAAGGACCAGACCGATCCTATACTTCCAGGCACAGAAGTTGTCTATTCCTTCTAGTTTCTCAACAAGCTTTGTGCTTACAGACATCTTGTACTTGAGGCTATGAAAAATGACCAAAAATGAAAATGCTTAAAATCAAATTTTGACCTTACCAGGAGGTGTGCTTGGCTGAGGCGAGTAGCTTGGTGTACTTGGTTCTAAGAAAATCCAATGTTTTCCCCTTCAAATCTAATCTACAGATTTCTGGACTGGTGCTTCTGGTACTTCTGGTACTCTAGTACTTCTGATACTTCTAGTACTGGTTTTTTGGTACTTCCAGTACTTTTGTGAAACTAGGGTTTCACTTTACAAGAGATCTAGCCACTGAAAAGGTGCACTCAAGGTGCCAAAATGATCCTTGGGGGAGCGTGCAACTTTCTAGGAGGTTTTGGAGCTGAAAAGCTTCATTTTTGAAAAACACTAATTTGCAGGTACTACAACAGTGACGTTTTTCTCTTGCAAAATATGCTTCCTTCAGGTTGGATCTGATACCATGTTAATGTTTTATGCCATTATTATAGTTCTTTGCATTTCAATAGATAAGAGAAACATAAGAACAAGATCATTGAGAAATACACAGTCACAAGAGACACAACATTTATCCTGGGAAACCCTCTAGGGGAAGAAAACCCAACAAAAACTTCTTTATCATAAATTGCTAATACAATGTCAAGAGATAACTCAAACCAATACAAAAAGTCCTCTCCAAAATATGCGCCACTCTTCTCCCTCTCTCCAACTGGTAAGTCACAACTTGCCTCTTAGAAATGAGCAAGTTTCTTGTGTGTCAAAGTGAGGCGTTGGCCTCTCTATATATACAAGTCTGGAACGTGTGAAGTGTCTCTTCACTGGCAGGGCCGACTTCTCAATCTAGGTGGGTAAACCCACCTTTATTATATTTTTGGGTCTCAATAGTAACTGTTGGGGTCGACTTCTTATTCTTCCTATTATAATTGTTTGTTGACCAATCCACAAAACAGGATTTGGTCCTAATACAATAACCGACATGATCAATCCACAATGGGGATTGATCCTATGAAAAATATAACAATAATAATAAGAATACTCTTTGCAGTTACATTATTTCAACATTCATAACAACAAGAGAGCTCAAAAATCCTTTCCCAGCATACTTGGTCGCATCCTGCCTCCTCGCATATGTTATTTATCAATTTTTGCCTAGGTCTTTTTCCCTCCTTTGGGGATTTTCGCAGCTCTCTTAATTCCTGATTTTCAGGGGTCGCCAGTGGCCAAATCTCTGATTTGCCACTTCTCATAATCATCCTAGAGGCAGTTCCAACATGTTCCCCACTCATGGAGTCATGGTCAGTTGATTTTAACATGGTTGTTTCATTTGTCCTCCTGCAATTAATATAAATATTTTGTTGTGATACAAGTTTCATAGTCAAATAGTTAGTTGATTCCAAACAAATCTCTACCCAATAGTCACAATATTTAAATACAATTATTAAATTCGAAATTTGGAATTGCCATAAATGGAAAAAAAATTCTATATTCGAATTTGCCAAAAACATAAATAAATTTCCACCACACAAAAATAAAAATATTTTATTTTTGGGGGATGTCACATCCTTTCCCCCTTTAGTAAAACACTGTTCTCAATGTTTGTTCCTTTCCTAGAACAGGATTGTATGAGATTTCCACAAATCTCCTTCCAATTACCAAGTGACCTCCTCAGGACTAAAGTGCTTCCATTCCACCTTTACCTAAGCGACGGCTCTGTTTTGAAGTGTTATTTCTCTCCAGTCCAGAATGCGTAGGGGTTCCACCTAGAACTCGCCTTTGGGTTCCACCTGCACCAAGTTCCAATCAATCATATGAGTAGGGTCATGAATATTCTTTTTCAACAAAGACACATAAAATACATTATGTATTCTTAGATTAACTGGAAGTGAAAGTTGATATGCTACGGGTCCAATCCGAGCTAGTATCTCGAAGGGCCCACAAAACCTAGGTGCCATCTTGGCACAGTTCCCCAACTTCAGCAAGCATTTTCAGGCTTTGACCTTCAAATAAACATGCTCTCCCATTTGAAATTCCAAGTGTCTTCTTTTCTGATCCGCATAGCTCTTATGTCTGTCATGTGCCTCTTTCAAGTTCTATTGTACCTTCCTTACCATGTTCTCCATTTAATAGAGAATCTCTGGTCCAACCATGATTCTATCAGCTGGGTTATCCCAGCTAATTGGAGTTGTACACTTTCTGTCATACAGTATTTCAAAAGGGCTCAACTTAGCCAAAGTTTGGTACCCATTTTTATATGCAAATTCTACCAAGTGTAGGTAGTCTTCACACTTGTTCAGTTTTGTTCTTACATACATGCGAAGCATATCCTCTATGATATGGTTTGTCCTTTGGGTCTGTCCATCTATTTGTGGATGATAACTCCTACTGAAATTCAAATTAGTATTTAGCCCTACAAACAATTCCTTCCAAAAAGAAAATGTGAATTTTATGTATCTATCCGAAATCACCATTTTAGGAATACCATGCAGTCTAAAAATTTCTTTCATGAATATTTCAGCAATGTTAATAGCTTTAAAAGTAGACTTTACAGGAATAAAGTGTGCAAACTTACTGAGTTTATCAATTACAACCATGATAGAATCATTTTGTTTCTGAGTTTTAGGCAAACCTGTTATAAACTCCAGCGATATGGTCTCCCATTTCCATTCTGGTACTGGTAATGGCTGTAATAGGTCGGTTGGATGCTGGTGTTTGACCTTAACCTGCTGACAATCTTGGCACCTAGCCAAATATTCTGTTGTTTTTCCCTTTATGTTAGGCCAGTAAAATAGTTTTCTGAGTGTTGTTATTGTTTTTTGGTAGACGGGATGGCCAAAATATGGTTTCTTATGCACTTCATCTAAAATAATTAATTTTAGCTCTGTTGAATCTATTATGTAAAGTCTGTTTTTAAATCTTAATAGTCCCTCCTTGTCAATACTTATATCAGGTTCATCTGAGTTTGTGATACTATTTTTCAATTCTGCCATCAGCTTAGTGTAATTTCCGTCGTTAATACCTGTCATTTTTATTCTTTATTCCAGATCACTTTCTGTCCCATTATATAGTATCGCCACATTTTTCAGGCATGTATTACTGCTACCAATTCTAAGTCATGAGTGACATAATTTCTCTTGTGTTCCTTTAATTTCCGGGACTCATAACAAATCATGTGCCCTTCCTGAGTTAGAACACCACCTAGTCCCTCTTTACCTGCATCAAAACATACTGTGAAGTCTTTATCTGGGTCTGCTACCTTCAAAATGGGTGCTGATGTCAATAATTCTTTTAGCTTGTTAAAACTATCTTGACACTTTTGCGACCAGTTAAACTTGGTCCCTTTATTTTGTAATGATGTGATAGGGTAGGCTATCTTGGTTAATAATTCCCATGAATGACCGGATGTCTGCCACATCCTTAGGTATTGTCCATTCCATAATGGCTTTTACCTTCTCCGGGTCTACGGCAATATCTTCCAAGGAGATGACATGTCCTGAATATTGTATTTCTTTTTGATAAAAATCACATTTGTCAAATTTTGTGTATAGTTTGTGTTTCCTTAGTGTTTGCAGAACTATTCGTAAGTCTTCATCACGTTCCTCCTCCGTTTTAGAATAGACCAGAATATCATTGATAAATACTACTACAAACTTGTCTAAGTACTGGTTGAAAATGTTGTTCATCAAGCACATAAATGTGGTTGGTTCATTAGTGAGTCTGAAAGGTATGACTACAAACTCGTAGTGTCTGTATCTTGTTCGAAAAGTTGTTTTGTTTATGTCCTAGTCCTTTATCCTAACTTGATGATATCTGGATCGTAAATCCAATTTTGAGAAGACTTGGCCCCACCAACTTGATCAAACATATCATTTATCCTAGGTAAGGGGTATTTGTTCTTAATGGTCACTTTGTTCAGTTGTCTATAATCAATACATAGACTTAGATTATTTTCTTTCTTTTTCACAAAGAGGACTGGTGCTCCCCATGGTGAGACACTTGGTCTGATATACTCTTTATCCAACAACTCTTGTAATTGTATTTTTAATTCTGTCAGTTCTGGTAGACTCATTCAGTAGGGTTCTTTTGAGATAGGGGCTGATCCAGGTAGTAAGTCTATGGAGAAATCTATTTCTCTCCTAGGAGGTAGTTCTGGTATCTCATCAACAAACATGTCTCTAAATTCACGTAGGACAACAAAGTCTTCTAACTTGGGCTTATCTTCTTTTTCTAATAAATTTGTTACTTGGATGGTGTAAACTTGACATCCCTTTCTAATACATTTCTTGAATTGCATCGCTGATACTTGTCTAATTGACATAGGTTTTGGTATGCCTTGGGTTGTTCTAACAGTGCCAAAATTATCTTTGTAGCTAAGTGTCTTTGTATAATGGTCTAGTACTGCTTTGTTTTGTTCCAACAAATCCATCCCGATAATCATATCATAAAATCCTAGTGGTAGGATATTCAGATTGGTCCTTATATTTTGACTATCTAAGTTGAACTCAAGATCAGAAATAAAGTTAACTACTCTTCTTTTAGTACTTGTTTCTAGTTGTAGAAGCCAAGATTTTTCGAGTAATATAACTTAACGTAGCTCTAGGGTCAATTAAAATAGAAATTCGAGTGTCATGGATTTTACCTTCGATTTCTACCACCGATGACTGGTGGTCAGCTTGTCGACCATCTATGGTTGCATTTGTCCCATGCAAACTTCTACCCATGTCTCCCACTGTCGAGGCTTTTTGTAAATTGTGAACAATAGTTTTGTTTGTTGTAATTAAACGTGGACAGTTCCTCCTTAGATGAGTCTCTCCACACTCCCAACACTTTAATGGCTCATGAGAGTTGTCCCCAAACTTTTTCATTCCTAGGTTTACCAGTTTACCGTTACCTTGTGTATTCAGATGATTGGAGTGAAAATCCTTCCTTTGGAAACTTTTTGCTACATTCTGATAAGGAGTTGGCTGGTATCCCTTCTTCCCATGGTTTATTCCATCTTTCTTCTTATCCTTCCAGGTCTTGGGAAACTCTACCCACTATTTATATTGGTCATAGCACATTCATGCCTTCTTGAATGCCTCACTCAAGGATTTGGGTTTTCAATACTCAATTCTGTCCCTGTAGGACTATGGTAAACAGCTTAAGAATCTCTAGATTTTTACCTTATCCTCTCGAATGTATGGTACAAACCTTAGTAGTTCCAGAAATTTATTTATAAGGTCCTCCATCATCATTTGTCCAAGTCATAATGCATAAAAATCTTTCTTCTTCCTTTCATAATAGATTTTAGAAAGGTACTGTTTCTTAAAATACTTCTTAAAGTTGGACCATTCCAACTATTTCTCTTTTAGGCCCTTGGCCAATTTTAGGTCCTACCACCAAATGTTGGCTTTCCCCTTCAGATTGTAGATGGCCATTCTAACCTTCATGTTACTGGAATAGTAGTAGATTTGGAAGTATTTTTTTATGTCCAACAACCATGACTCGGCTTCTTCTCTTGTCCTGGATTCTCCATCAAAAGTAGCTGGTTTAATCTTTTTAAATTCTCCTTCAAGGTGGTCTATTTGTTTTCTTTTTTTGTCTGGAAAAGTTTTGTCTTCAGCTGAAGGTGTCCCTTCAGACGAACTGTGTCATTTTTCTATTTTCACACCAGAGTTCTTGGAGCCCCTTTTGCTAAGATATTCCTTAGGGTTATCATCCTTTGGTCTTTTCTTGGTTACTATACTACACAACAGGACTTCATCTATCTGTTGTTGTTCCTACTGTGCGTTCTTCAATTTTTCATTGTCAGCCTTAAAAACCTGTAGTTCAACAATAAGGTTCCTCATTGTTTCCAACACCTCCATGGGTGAACTTACATCACTGTTCTGTCTTGGATCTCTAGGAGGTCATTGCTACGGATTCTCTTCCACCCTAATTTCTACACCTTCTTGAGCTGCCATTATTCAACACAAAACAAAAAAACTTTATGTTTGTAATCCACAAGATTTATTAGTTTTTTGTTTTTTTTTCATAAATCAGAATATATACTAAGCAATTAATGTGGACCTGTTCAATCCCAGTGTTGTAACTTTTTCTCTGATACCATATGTAATGTACCTCAAAAACTATCACAAAAAAAAATATTTGTTTTTACAATTATCCTTGCATAGTTTCGAGATTCACACAATTAAGTCTTTTGTTATAAAGATTGAGTCTGAAAGTTTGTTAGAGGCCTTAGTGTCATTGATTGTCTTTACTATGAAACTTGAAACGTCCTACCCGATGATATAATAAGTGTATACTCCTCCCTTCAATCTTATTTAAAGTCTTGTAAAAATTACCAATATTTTCTTATTTGATGATGCCTATAACACCAACACAAATTTAACTATACGAGCGACTTGTAAACATGTCTGTTACTTCCATAACTCTGGTCGGGAGGAATATTCTCCAATCAACACACAACAACTCCCAAAATCATGAAAAGTGACCAGCATGTCGGGATTTCGGAGTTCGGGATTTCGCGAGGTACAACAGCCAACATCAATGCACAACAATTCCCAAAATCACGAAAGTTGGCTACCATTTCAGGATTTCAGAGTTCAGTATTTCATGAATACAATAGCTAACATAAACCCACAACAACTCCCTAAATCGGAAAAAGTGGCCATCACTTCGGGATTTTCAGAGTTCGGGATTTCGTGAATACAACGGCTAACAAAAACACACAACTCCCAAAATTGCGAAAGGTGACCATCACTTTGGGATTTCAGAGTTCGGGATTTTGCAAGTACAGAAAGAAAACATCAACAGATACAAACCTCTGAAATGCGAAACAAAGGGAAGGTTGGACTATCGCTTTGGGGTTTCGGGGTTCATAACTTCGTGAGTTCAAGTGCCCAAACAACAACATATGCGAACTTCCGAAATGCGAAAAAGGTGAGACCCGCATTTCAGGGTTTCGGGGTTCAGGACTTCGTGAGCTCCAGTGTCCAACATCAACATAAACAAACTTCCTAAATGCGAAAAAGGAAAGGTGAGACCTACATTTCGGGATTTCAGGGTTCAGAACTTCGCGAGTTCCAGTGCCCAACATCAACATACACAAACTTCTCAAATGCGAAGAGGAAAGGTGAGACCCCCATTTCGAGGTTTCAGGGTTCAGGACTTCATGAGTTCTAGTGCCCAAACCTCAACATAAACAAACTTTCGAAATGCGATCAAACACAAACAATTCCCGAAATTGCAAAAAGGAACGGGGAACTAACATTTTGAGATTTAGGGATTCGGGGTTTCGGGTTTCAAATACCCAACAATAATACACAACTCCTGAATTATGAAAGGTGAAAGGATGTGGGACCAACACTTGGGGATTTTGGGATTCGGGGTTTTAGGGTTTCAAATACCAAACAACAATACACAACAACTCTCGAATTCCGAAAGGTGAAAGGATGTGGGACCACCACTTTGGGATTTTGGGCTTTGGGGTTTCGAGCTTTCAAAAGCCAACATCTAACATAAAACAACTTCTGAATTGTGAAAACATAGGAATGTGGGATTCTCACTTTGGGGTTTCAGGGTTTGGAAAAGCGAGGGAACTTTGCATAAATGTAACTAGCAAGTCCCGAATGCTGAAATTCACATTATTTTCATAACTCTAAGATTTTTTCCTTGTATTGGTATTGTTACTTCCATTCTGTGAAAACAATAGGTGTAGAAGGATTTAATATCCGTTTACCTAAGAGAATTTTGAAATCTAAACTTATGAGTTTATACGCATAGAATCTATAAAAGGGTACAATAGGGCAACATTTTTTTATGTATAAAGTAATATCTATCATAATCACTTAGAGACTCCTTTAATCAGTGTATTAAACACCAACAGTACTAGATCTATGCATCATAAATATAATTTCACTTCCATAAGAGTTTGGTGATTAAATATCGGTGTTTTGTGGGATCTATATTTGTCTTTCTGGGTCTTTGACTATAGAAAGGATCTGCCCCACTGACGCTAATCTCCCCCTTTCTCTATTTATGTATATAAAAAAATCATAGGTGCTTCTGCAACATATATATATATATATATATATATATATATTTCAATAGTCAAATGTGAACATTCCAACAGACATATTACAAATATCTATATAAATACAGATTTCATTCACATCTATCATAAAATGGGGATCCTTACAGTTTCATTTTAATCAAGTACAATGCATCAGAAAAATCATTCAGACAAAGAATGGAAATTATTCCAGTTCGGATTTAATATGACATCGTTAAAAACATTTGAACAGAAAATGGACATCGTTACAATTCCGATCTAGTTAAATATAATGCCTCAGATATCAAATCATTCAAATAGAGAATGGAAACTATTCTAGTTCGGATTTAATAGATACATGACATAGGATAAAACATAGTCATTCATAATAGAGAGGGGTAGATCAACATATCAGAATCAAATCCGCGGAACGAAAAAGGGAATAGCCACATTCCTCCCAATCGTAGAACAGGGAAGCCAAAGTCACTTTCTCGATTCACCCCCTAGCTTGACTATGAATCCATGAGGGCGAACTTGGAAACTCCTCCCCAGCAATGTCCTTTAATTCCAACAGTGATCCTCTTGCCTCACACTTACTCAACAGTGCTCATAACAGCAAGGCAAATCTATTTCAGAAGGTTCCTCTTGCCTCACACTCAATCCGTAGTGTTCATAACAGCAAGAGAGCTCAAAACTCCTTTCCCAGCATACTTGGTCGCGTCCTTCCTCCTCGCATATGCTATTTATCAATTTTTTCCCGGGTATTTTTCCCTCCTTTGGGGATTTTCATAGCTCTCTTAATCCCTAATTTTTAGGGGCCGCCAGTGGCCAAATCTCTGATTTTCCACTTCTCATAATCAGCCTAGAGGCAGTTCCAACATGTTCCCCACTCATGGATTCATGGTCAGTTGATTTTAACATGGTTGTTCCATTTTTCCTCCTGCAATTAATATAAATATTCTATTGTGATACAAGTGTCATAGTCAAATAGTTAGTTGAGTCCAAATAGATCTCTACCCAATAGTCACAATAATTAAATACAATTCGAAATTCGAAATTCAAAATTGTCATAAATGGCAAAAATTTTCCAGATTCAAAAATTGTAAACATGTTTGTTACTTCCATACCTCTGGTCGGGAGGAATATTCTCCAATCAACACACAACAACTCCCAAAATCATGAAAAGTGACCAGCATGTCGGGATTTCGAAGTTCGGGATTTCGCGAGGTACAACAGCCAACATCAATGCATAACAATTCCCAAAATCACGAAAGTTGGCTAGCATTTCGAGATTTCGGAGTTCAGGATTTCACGAATACAATAGCTAACATAAACCCACAACAAATCCCTAAATCACAAAAAGTGGCCATCACTTCGGGATTTTCAGAGTTCAGGATTTTGCGAATACAATGGCTAACAAAAACACACAACTCCCAAAATTGTGAAAGGTGACCATCACTTTGGGATTTCAGAGTTCGGGATTTCGCAAGTACAAAAAGAAAACATCAACAGATACAAACCTCTGAAATGCGAAACAAAGGGAAGGTTGGACTATCGCTTTGGGGTTTCGGGGTTCGTAACTTCGTGAGTTCAAGTGCCCAAACAACAACATATGCGAACTTTCGAAATGCGAAAAAGGTGAGACCCGCATTTCAGGGTTTCGGGGTTCAGGACTTCGTGAGCTCCAGTGTCCAACATCAACATAAACAAACTTCCTAAATGCGAAAAAGGAAAGGTGAGAACTGCATTTCGGGATTTCAGGGTTCAGAACTTCGTGAGTTCCAGTGCCCAACATCAACATACACAAACTTCTCAAATGCGAAGAGGAAAGGTGAGACCCCCATTTCGAGGTTTCAGGGTTCAGGACTTCATGAGTTCTAGTGCCCAAACCTCAACATAAACAAACTTTCGAAATGTGATCAAACACAAACAATTCCCGAAATTGCGAAAAGAAACGGGGAACTAACATTTTGAGATTTAGGGATTTGGGGTTTCGGGTTTCAAATACCCAACAATAATACACAACTCCTGAATTATGAAAGGTGAAAGGATGTGGGACCAACACTTGGGGATTTTGGGATTCGGGGTTTTAGGGTTTCAAATACCAAACAACAATACACAACAACTCTCGAATTCCGAAAGGTGAAAGGATGTGGGACCACCACTTTGGGATTTTGGGCTTTGGGGTTTCGAGCTTTCAAAAGCCAACATCTAACATAAAACAACTTCTGAATTGTGAAAACATAGGAATGTGGGATTCTCACTTTGGGGTTTCAGGGTTTGGAAAAGCGAGGGAACTTTGCATAAATGTAACTAGCAAGTCCCGAATGCTGAAATTCACATTATTTTCATAACTCTAAGATTTTTTCCTTGTATTGGTATTGTTACTTCCATTCTGTGAAAACAATAGGTGTAGAAGGATTTAATATCCGTTTACCTAAGAGAATTTTGAAATCTAAACTTATGAGTTTATACGCATAGAATCTATAAAAGGGTACAATAGGGCAACATTTTTTTATGTATAAAGTAATATCTATCATAATCACTTAGAGACTCCTTTAATCAGTGTATTAAACACCAACAGTACTAGATCTATGCATCATAAATATAATTTCACTTCCATAAGAGTTTGGTGATTAAATATCGGTGTTTTGTGGGATCTATATTTGTCTTTCTGGGTCTTTGACTATAGAAAGGATCTGCCCCACTGACGCTAATCTCCCCCTTTCTCTATTTATGTATATAAAAAAATCATAGGTGCTTCTGCAACATATATATATATATATATATATATATATATTTCAATAGTCAAATGTGAACATTCCAACAGACATATTACAAATATCTATATAAATACAGATTTCATTCACATCTATCATAAAATGGGGATCCTTACAGTTTCATTTTAATCAAGTACAATGCATCAGAAAAATCATTCAGACAAAGAATGGAAATTATTCCAGTTCGGATTTAATATGACATCGTTAAAAACATTTGAACAGAAAATGGACATCGTTACAATTCCGATCTAGTTAAATATAATGCCTCAGATATCAAATCATTCAAATAGAGAATGGAAACTATTCTAGTTCGGATTTAATAGATACATGACATAGGATAAAACATAGTCATTCATAATAGAGAGGGGTAGATCAACATATCAGAATCAAATCCGCGGAACGAAAAAGGGAATAGCCACATTCCTCCCAATCGTAGAACAGGGAAGCCAAAGTCACTTTCTCGATTCACCCCCTAGCTTGACTATGAATCCATGAGGGCGAACTTGGAAACTCCTCCCCAGCAATGTCCTTTAATTCCAACAGTGATCCTCTTGCCTCACACTTACTCAACAGTGCTCATAACAGCAAGGCAAATCTATTTCAGAAGGTTCCTCTTGCCTCACACTCAATCCATAGTGTTCATAACAGCAAGAGAGCTCAAAACTCCTTTCCCAGCATACTTGGTCGCGTCCTGCCTCCTCGCATATGCTATTTATCAATTTTTGCCCAGGTCTTTTTCCCTCCTTTGGGGATTTTCTTAGCTCTCTTAATCCCTAATTTTCAGAGGCCGCCAGTGGCCAAATCTCTGACTTTCCACTTCTAATAATCAGCCTAGAGGCAGTTCCAACATGTTCCCCACTCATGGAGTCATGGTCAGTTGATTTTAACATGGTTGTTCCATTTGTCCTCCTGCAATTAATATAAATATTCTATTGTGATACAAGTGTCATAGTCAAATAGTTAGTTGAGTCCAAATAGATCTCTACCCAATAGTCACAATAATTAAATACAATTCGAAATTCGAAATTCGAAATTGTCATAAATGGCAAAAATTTTCCAGATTCAAATTTGCCAAAAACGAAAATAAATTTCCAACACACAAAAATAAAAATATTTTATTTTTGGGGGATGTCACATCCTTTCCCCCTTCAGTAAAACATGGTCATCAGTGTTTGTTCCTTTCCTGGAACGAGATTGGATGAGATCTCCTCAAATCTCCTTCCAATTCCCAATTGGCCTCCTTGGGACTAAAGTTCTTTCATTGCACCTTTACCTGAGCAACTGCTATGTTCTGAAGTTCTATTTCTCTCCGGTCTAGAATGCACAGGGGTTCCACCTAGAACTCGCCTTTAGGTTCCACCTGCACCAAGTTCCAATCAATCATATGAGTAGGGTCATCAATATACTTTTTTAGCAAAGACACATGAAATACATTATGAATTCTTAGATTAGATGGAAGTGTAAGCTGATATGCTATGGGTCCAATTCGAGCTAGTATCTCGAAGGGCCCACAAAACCTGGGTGCCATCTTGGCAGAAATCCACAACTTTAGCAAGATTTTTTGGGCTTTTACCTTCAAATAAACAAGGTCTCCCATTTGAAATTCCAAGTGTCTTCTTTTCTGATCTGCATAGCTCTTCTGTCTGTCTTGTGCCTCTTTCAAGTTCTATTGTACCTTCCTTACCACGTTCTCAATTTCTTGGAGCATCCCTAGTCCGGCCATGAGTCTGTCAGTCAGGTTATCCCAGCTAATTGGAGTTGTACACTTTCTATCTTACAGTATTTCGAATGGTCTCAACTTAGCCGAAGTTTGGTACCCATTGTTATATGCAAATTCTACCAAGTGTAGGTAGTCTTCCCACTTATTCGGTTTTTTTCTTACATACATGCAGAGCATATCCTCTATGATTTGATTTTTCCTTTTGGTATGTCCATCCATTTGTGGATGATAACTCGTACTGAAATTCAAATTAGTATTTAGCCATGCAAACAATTCCTTCCAAAAAGCGGATGTGAATTTTACGTCTCTATTTGAAATCACCATTTTAGGAATACCATGCAGTCTAAAAATTTCTTTCATGAATATATCAACAATGTTAATAGCTTTAAAAGTAGACTTTACAGGAATGAAGTGTGCAGACTTACTGAGTTTATCGATTACAACCATGATAGAATCATTTTGTTTCTGATTTTTAGGCAAACCTATTATAAAGTCCAGCGATATGGTCTCCCATTTCCATTCTGCTACTGGTAATGGCTGTAATAGGCCGACTGGATGCTGGTGTTCGACCTTAACCTGCTAACAATCTTGGAACCTAGCCAAATATTATGTTGTTTCGCCCTTCATGTTAGTCCAGTAAAATAGTTTTCTGAGCACTGTTATTGTTTTTTGGTAGATGGGATGGCCAGAATACGGTTTCTTATGCACTTCGTCTAAAATAATTAATTTTAGCTCTGCTGAATCTAGTATGTAAAGTCTGTTTTTAAATCTTAATAGTCCCTCCTTGTCGATACTCATATTCGGTTCATCTAAGTTTGTGATACTGTTTTGCAATTCTTCCATCATCTTAGTGTAATTTTCGTCGTTAATACCTGTCGCTTTTATTCTTTGTTCCAGATCACTTTCTTCCCTACTGATATTTATCTCAAATAACACATGGATTTTGTGGCTTAAAGCATCTTCTACTTTATTTTCCTTGCCCTTGATATGTCTAACCTCGAAGTTGAATTCTCTCAAGAAGGATAGCCACCTTGCTTGTCTCGCATTAAGGTCTGGTTTGTTAAAAAAATACTTCACTCCGCTATTATCCGTCAATAGTAAGAATTTTCTGCCCATTATATAGTGTCGCCACATTTTTAAGGCATGTATTATTGCTGCCAATTCTATGTCATGAGTGACATAATTTCGCTCGTGTTCCTTTAATTTCTGGGACTCGTAACAAATCACGTGCCCTTCCTGAATTAGAACACCACCTAGTCCCTCTTTACTTGCATCAACGCATACTGTGAAATCTTTATCTGGGTTTGCTACCTTCAAAATGGGCGTTGATGTCAATAATTCTTTTAGCTTGTTAAAATTGTCTTAAAACTTTTGCGACCAGTTAAACTTCATCCCTTTATTTTGTAATGACATGATAGGGTAGGCTATATTGGAGAACCCTTCTATATATCTACGATAATATCTGGTGATTCCCATGAATGATCAGATGTCTGCCACATCCTTAGGTACTGGCCATTCCATAATGGCTTTTATCTTCTCCGGGTCTATGGCAATACCTTCCAAAGAGATGACATGTCCTAAATATTGTACTTCTTTTTGATAAAAATCACATTTGTCAAATTTTGTGTATAGTTTGTGTTTCCTTAGTGTTTGAAAAACTATTCGTAAGTGTTCATCATGTTCCTCTGCCATTTTAGAATAGACCAAAATATCATCGATAAATACTACTATGAACTTGTCTAAGTACTGGCTGAAAATGTTGTTCATCAAGCACATAAATGTGGTTGGTGCATTAGTGAGTCCGAAAGGTATGACTACGAACTCATAGTGTCTATATCTTGTTCAAAAATTTGTTTTTTTTATGTCCTAGTCCTTTATCCTAACTTGATGATATCCGGATCATAAATCCAATTTTGAGAAGATCTTGGCCCCACCAACTTGATCGAACAGATCATTTATCCTTGGTAAGGGGTATTTGTTCTTAATGGTCACTTTGTTCAGTTGTCTATAATCGATACATAGTCTTAGAGTACCATCTTTCTTTTTCACAAAGAGGATTGGTGCTCCCCATGGCGAGACACTTGGTATGATATACTCTTTATCCAACAATTCCTGTAATTGTATTTTTAATTCTGTCAGCTCTGGTAGACTCATTCGGTAGGGTGATTTTGAGATAGGGGCTGATCCATGTAGTAAGTTTATCAAGAAATCTATTTCTCTCCTAGGAGGTAGTTCTGGTATCTCATCAACAAACATGTCTCTGAATTCACATAGGACAACAAAGTCTTCTAACATGGGCTTATCTTCTTTTTCTAATAGATTCGTTACTTGGATGGCGTAAACTTGACATCCCTTTATAATGCATTTCTTGAATTACATCATTGATACTTGTCTGATTGACACAGGTTTTGGTATGCCTTGGGCTGTTCTAACAGTGCCAAAATTATCTATGTAGCTAAGTATCTTTGTATAACAGTCTAGTACTGCTTTGTGTTGTTCCAACCAATCCATCCTGATAATCATATCATAAGATCCTAGTGGTAGGATGTTCATATTGGTCCTTGTTCCAACTACTCTTCTTTTAGTACCTATTGCTAGTTGTAGAAGCCAAGATTTTTCGTGCTTTTGTTTCTTAAGTTTATTTAACTCTACTACCTCGGGAGTAATATAACTTAACATAGCCCCAGGGTCAATTAAAATAGAAATTTGAGTGTCATGGATTTTACCTTCGATTTCTACCATCGAGGACTGCTGGTCATCTTGTCGACCATCTATGGTTGCATTTGTCTGATGCAAACTTTTGCCCATGTCTCCCACTGTCGAGGCTTCCTGTAAATTGTGAATAGTAGTTCTATTTGTTGTAATTAAACATGAACAGTTCCTCCTTAGATGAGGCTCTCCACATTCCCAACACTTTAATGGCTCTTGGGAGTTGTCCCCAAACTTCTTCATTCCCAGGTTTACCGGTTTACCGTTACCTTGTGTATTCAGATAATTGGAGTGAAAATCCTTCCTTGGGAAACGTTTTCCTGCATTCCGATAACGAGCTGGCTGGTATCCCTTCTTCCATTGGTTTATTCAGTCTTGCTTCTTATCCTTTCAGGTCTTGGGAAACTCTAACCACTATTTATACTGGTCATAACACATTTGTGCCTTCCTGAATGCCTCACTCAAGGATTTGGGGTTGTCAATACTCAATTCTGTCCCTGTAGGACTATGGTAAACAGCTTAAGAATCGCTGGATTTTTACCTTATCCTCCCGAATGTATGGTATGAACCTTAGTAGTTCCATAAATTTATTTATAAGGTCCTCCATCGTCATTTGTCCGAGTCATAACACATAAAATTCTTTCGTCTTCCTTTCATAATAGATTTCAGAAAGGTATTGTTTCTTAAAATACTTCTTAAAGTCAGACCATTCCAACTGTTTCTCTTTTGGGCCCTTGGCCAATTTTAGGTCCTACCACCAAATGCTAGCCTTCCCCTTCAGATTGTAGATGGCTAGTCTAACCTTCATGTTACTGGAATAGTTGTATATTTGGAAGTATTTTTTTATGTCCAACAACCATGCCTTGGCTTTTTCTCCTATCCTGGATTCTCCATCAAAAGTAGTTGGTTTAATCTTTTTAAATTCTCCTTCAAGTTTGTTTGTTTGTTTTCTTTTTTGGTCTTGTATGGTTTTGTCTTCAGCTGAAGGTGTCCCTTCAGATGAACTGTCTCCTTTTTTTGTTTTCGCACTAGAGTTCTTGGAGGCCCTTTTACTGACCTCTTCCTTAGGGTTATCATCCTTTGGGATTTTCTTGGTTACTATACTACGCAGCAGGACTTCATTTATCTCTTGTTGTTCCTGTTGTGCCTTCTTCAATTTTTCATTGTCGGCCTTAAAAACCTGTAGTTCAACAATAAGGTTCCTCATTGTTTCCAACACCTCCGTGGGTGAACTTCCATCACTGTTTTTTCTTGGATCTCCAGGAGGTCCTTGCTGCAGATTATCTTCCACCCTGATTTATGCACCTTCTTGAGCTGCCATTATTCAACACAAAATAGAAAAACTTTATGTTTGTAATCCACAAGATTTATTAGTTTTTTTTTTTTTTCTTTTCATAAATCAGAATATATACTAAGCAATTAATGTGGCCCTGTTCAGGCCTAGTGTTGTAACATTTTCTCTGATACCATATGTAATGTACCTCAAAAACTATCACAAAAAAAATATATTTGTTTGTACAATTATCCTTGCATAGTTTCGAGATTCACGCAATTAAGTCTTCTATTATAAAGCTTGAGTCTGAAAGTTTGTTAGAGACCTTACTGTCGTTGATTGTCTTTACTATGTAGCTTGAAACTTCCTACCCGATGATACAATAAGTGTATACTCCTCCCTTCAATGTTATTTAAAGTCTTCTAAAAATTACCAATATTTTCTTATTTGATGATGCCTATAACACCAGCACAGATTTAACTATACAAGCGACTTGTAAACATGTTTGTTACTTCCATACCTCTAGTCAGGAGGAAGATTCTCCAATCAACACACAACAACTCCCAAAATTATGAAAAGTGACCAGCATGTCGGGATTTCGGAGTTCGGGATTTCGCGAGGTACAACATCCAACATCAATGCACAACAATTCACGAAATCGTGAAAGGTGGCCATCATTTCAGTATTTCGGAGTTCGGGATTTCACAAATACAACAACTAACATAAACACACAACAACTCCTGAAATCGCGAAAAGTGACCATCACTTCAAGATTTTCGGAGTTCGAGATTTCATGAATACAATGGCTAAAAAAAACACACAACTACTCCCAAAATCGTTAAAGGTGACCATCACTTCAGGATTTCAGAGTTCAAGATTTCGTGAGTACATAAGCCAAACATCAACAGATACAAACCTACGAAATGTGAAACAAAGGCAAGGTTGGACTAGCGCTTTAGGGTTTCAAGGTTCGGAACTTCGTGAGTTCAAGTGCCCAAACAACAACATATGCGAACTTCTGAAATGCGGAAAAGGTGAGACCCGCATTTCAGAGTTTTGGGGTTCGGGACTTCATGAGCTCCAATGTCCAACATCAACATAAAAAAACTTTCGAAATGCGAAAAAGGAAAGGTGAGACCCACATTTTGGGATTTCGGGGTTCGAAACTTCACGAGTTCCAGTGCCCAACATCAACATACACAAACTTCCATAATGAGAAGAGGAAATGTGAGACCCGTATTTTGAGGTTTCGGGGTTTGGGACTTCGTGAGTTCCAGTGCCCAAACCTCAACATAAACAAACTTCCGAAATGCGATCAAACACAAACAATTCTCAAAATTGCGAAAAGGAACGGGGAAGTAACATTTCGGGATTTTGGGACTCGGGGTTTCAAGTTTCAAATACCCAACAACAATACACAACAACTCCTAAATTCCAAAAGTTGAAAGGATGTGAGACCAACACTTCGAGATTTCGGGATTCGGGGTTTCAAATACCAAACAACAATACACAACAACTCCCGAATTCTGAAAGGTGAAAGGATGTGGGACCACCACTTCAATATTTCGGGCTTTGGGGTTTCAGGGTTTCAAAAGTCAACATCTAACATACAAAATGTAACGTCCCAAAAAAAAAAAATTTAAATTTAAATCTGTTGAAAATTCATTCCGTTTTTACTAAATTCAAACTTGGAAAATTTTTGGCATTTATGGCAATTCCAAATTTTGAATTTGATGATTGTAATTAATTATTATGACTGTTGGGCAGAGACCTAATTTGACCCGACTAACTATTTCACTATGACACTTGTATGAAAACAAAATATTTTATATTGATTGCAAGAGGACAAATGGAACAGTTGTGTTAAATTTAACTGACCATGACTCCATGAGTGGGGAACACATTGGAATTAACTCTGGGATGATTGTTACAAGTGGAAAATTAGTGATTTGGCCATTGGCATCCCCTGAAAATCAGGGATTTAGAAAGCTGCAAAAATTCCCAAGCTAGGGTAAAGTCCTAGGCAAATTAATAAATAGCATATGTGAGGAGGCAGGACGCTGCCAAGGATGCTGGGAAAGAATACTATTGATCTTATTTTCTTTTCCTTGTTGTTATGAGCACTACTGTGTGAGTGTGAGGCAAGGGGGATTCTACTGGAATTCAAATATATTGCTGGAGAGGAGATTTCAATTCACCCTCATGGATTCATGGTCGGGCTAGGGGGTGAATCGAGCAAGTAGATTGGCTTCCCTGTTCTACGGTTGGGAGGAACATGGTTGTTCCCTTTGGCTTCCTACAAATTTGATTCAGATATGTAACTCTACCTTATCCTAGTTAAATGTCAAGTATTCCAATCTGTTTACTTCTATGTATGAATTCTGGTTGAATGTTGTGGTGGAAAGATCTATCATTTTACTTCCTAGTCCTTAGCTAGAAATGTATTTATTTATTCAGATGTGATGCTAAGTAATTATTAAGGTCATTGAATGTATTAACCAGTAAGACGAGACCTGTAAAGTTACTAATCTCATAATAGAATGGACCATAGACTACCCCTATCTGCTTAATTAATTTTATGTTGAGCAAAAGGAAAATAAAATTGGTTGCATAACGTGAGTGAAGTCATGCGTACCCATGTCTATGGTAAATTATACTTCCTGTAAATGATTATAGTATACAGTGAGCCTACTCTAGTGAACATACAATTCAAATTCAAAGTAAATACACCCTATATCACTGAGCTACTATTCGATATGCATCAAGACTTGTATAGGTATTTTTTTTATGAGCAGATATATATATTATATGGGCGTTCCGTAACAGTGGAATAATGACGCTGGAGTGAACTGACCACAACAAAATCCGGAAGAACTAGGTAGATATATAAACATATAAGTAGGGAAATAATTTCGCAAACTCCATAGAACCCATTACAAAAAGATTTGAGTGTAGGTAAATTAGTATGGTTATAATAGTAAATTAGAGATGACTCTATTAAGCAAAGGCGCACCTACAGTATAACCACAAATTTATTGTTAAATTATGTACCAAGGCAAGTGTTTCTCTTCCCTAGGCCCTAAGGGGGAGAAATTGCCGAATATGGGTCTTAGTCAAATTAATTTGTGAGATGCAAATTAAAAGATAACTTTATGATTGAAGTGAGGGTGAGTGAAGAGACACAAAATCTCAGCCACCCATCTAATCTAAACTCAGCCATTAGATTAGAAAACTCCTCACCTTCCCTCATGAAGTTGATTAAGGCAAATGGGCACACCCATTCTTGAGTGGGAAAAAGAAGAAGCAAGAGTCTCTTGGTGAGATGCCAAGAACAGGGAAGTTGCAGAAATCTTGGTGAGATGCCAAGAGCAAGCAGCAACAGTCTTGTTGAGAGAGCAAGAGATTCTTGGTGAGATGCCAAGAAAAAGAAAGTTGCAGCATTCTTGTTGAGAGA
>ML806722.1:78195-109679 GCA_009831015.1 Picea engelmannii
TGAGCAGATGCTGAAACACCAGGCTGTAGCATATGCTGATGCTGAAACACCGCTGTGAGAAGATGCTGAAACACCAGGCTGTAGCATATGCTGAAACAGTGCTGAAACTGAATTTAGCATTTAAATTTGACTGAAAATTCAGTGAGACTGAAACTGGGTGGGATTTTGAAAAATTAACATTTATGTCGTAATAAAGATGTTATTTATTTCCGGTGAATGGACTAATAAAAGGCTTGATTAATAACTATAGTAGAAAACAGAAGGTAAACAATAATTTTGTATAGAGAAGCCACGTTGTTTTCATGTTTAAACAGGGCAAGACAGTGTTGCAGATATAAAGGAGTAAAGTAAGCATATGGAAAGAAAATAAACATGAATTCTAGAAATCTAGACCTATTACAATCTCAATCGGACAAATATATTTCAAAAAATTCTATGCAACTGGATTGATGAGTCAAACTTCAAATGGGTGGAATAAGACTCAGTTTCAAACTCCTACCAAACAAATTTTATATCAGAATATAAGTATACGATGCATAAACGAAATCTGGAAGTCAACACAGTCCCAGTGGAAAAACAAAACCCTTAGGCACACTTGTTACTATGCTAGTTTTAGGTATACTACTGTGCATGGCCGAATCATTTTGAGAAGGGACTGTATAATCAACAGTGAGATTCAATTCTGGAAAAATAACTAGAATAACACAGAAAATAATTTGAACCTGTAATAAACCATTTTTTTGGAAATATCGAGGAAAGTGTTAAACACGGAAAGTGACAGATTTGAACCCATATCCACAACAAAGTATCACTCAAAACATAATGATCATATTACTTAAATAGAATGACTGTCTAAATATCACAAGTCCAACCAGGCGTAAGCTTGGCGTATTTTTCTTCGTACCAAAATGTTTATACAAATCAGGGCATACCCTATATCAACTAACTTGGAACTAAAATTCTTCAAACATTAGGAACGGGACATATCCTTGACCATCGGTGTAGGTAAACTTGAATTTGATGGAAGGGCACTGTGTTGGAACCCAAATACCTTTTGAAGGAGTGAAGAGAGCATCATCATGCTTCAGAGTGACCGCACCTGCACAAAGTAATGGGAAAACATTAAAATTGATCCAACAGAAATAATATGATTAAATTAAGGAACAAAAAATGTAATCAGAAAGGGGTCGGTGATGTACTTAACTATAGTAGAAGGTTTCATAACCTTCACCATCACGCCAACCGTGTGCCTCCCAGACTAAAAGGGGAAGAGGATCTCGTGTCCCTCTGATGGGTACCCTCACACATCAAAGGGGGCCATCATTAGCGATGAATACCAGTTTTAATCCAAAGAAACATTGCAGGAATGATATGCATATAAGGAGCTTAAAGCAAGGGTAAATATAAAATCAATGTGATCTTTCAAACATAAATAGAAAGGATTAAACAACATACGGCCATTAGAACGCCGCTTCTAATCGATATAATAACACTAGAGAACACCTGTTTTAAAAACAAAAAATTTAAACAAGTAAGGGAAACCCGAACACGACACTCTGTCATATAAGAGACCAACCGATGCAGGAAACCAGGCCAATATCCACAGTTCAATAAAAAATAGGATATATTGAATGCACATTTCTAACATACACCATGATAAGTTCCTCCACAAGAATAAAATAGCTCGGCCTCGACAGGAAGGCTAGTACAGAGAAAGGGAATAAAACTGTGAAAAAACCTAAACCTTGCTAGGGTACCACCTACCCGTTTTTACAGTAACCTCGAAGAAAAACGAGAATACTACCGAGGAACTGACCGGGAAACAGTAGCATGCAGAGACCTACTTGATGAGACATAAATATTATAATGTATAAATAAAAGAACAGTCAAGGGAAAACTTACCCCACGCAGAGCTGTCCATCGAGAAATTCCTTCCAAGCTTACCACCCATCGGGCACAGGGACCGAATCAAAAACTCGGGACCACGATGCTAAATCCAAACAAAAAATGGTCTGAAATGTTTTTCTTTCTCCTTCACCAAACTAAAAACTAGAATGAAAGTGAAAGCATTGGAATGACCTTTCGTATGGAGTAATGGGGATGGGGTATTCGTACTTGGGCCATGTGAATATGGAAAGTTGTCGACATTGCATTGGGGCATGCAGGTCTAGTACTGAACCGAATAGACTCATCTCAGAAAACCATAAATGTTGTAGATAGGCCTTTAAGGAAAGATGGTTCTGACCTCTATCAGTTTCTCAGAATATTAATGACAAGGTACACCAGGTAGCCTATGTAGGGTTACCTTTTAGTATTACGATACTGGTTATGTGTTGAACCTAACTGCCATCACATTACCATCCAAAGTGGATAGTCTAATTTCATTAGGCACCGATAGAATTTCCCAATGGAACGATGGTAACTTAACCTTACTAAGTTTAGCCTCTACGCGCCTTAATTCATGGTGCAAATTAGTGTCCAATTTTATACCCAACAGTGTTTGTTTAAAAGTATTCCAAATAATGTTAACCTCTTCTTGTAGATGCTATAACAATATGTATATCAGAATGAATGTTATAAGGCCTTACATCTACGACCATTGCATTAATATGATAATGATTCTAAGTAGCTACATCTCCTTATCATAAAGTGGGATTTGGAAATGAAAACGGTAGATAATACCAAGTTGCAATGAAATAGGAGATCCCTAGCTATGTACCTATGTTCATATATAACTCAATACCAAATAGAAAGAGGAAACAATATGTTAAATAGGATAGAGAAGTAAAAGGCAATAAGACTGCTGAACATTATGGTTGATGAATGACTGAAACTTTAAAGACACAAAATCAACTCAAAGTACCCAATTAATTTTTTATTTTTTTTATATGTAAATTTTGAGGTACATTACATATGGTATCAGAGAAAAAAGGTTACAACACTGGACCTGAACAGGGCCACAATAGCTACTTAGTATATATATTCTGATTTATGTAAAACTAATCAAAATCTTATGGTTATAAACAAAAAGCTATTTATGTTTTGTGTTAATTATGGCATCTCAGGACGATGCAGAAATCAGAATGGAAGAAAACCCGCAGCAAGGACCCCCTAGAGATCCAAGACAGAACAGTGATAGAATCTCACCCACAGAAGTGTTAGAAACAATGAGGAACCTTATTGTTGAATTACATATTTTCAAAGCAGACAATGAAAAATTGAAAAAGCACAACAGGAACAGCAAGAGATAAATGAAGTCCTGCTGCATAGTATAGTGACCAAGAAAATCCCAAAGGATGATAACCAAGAAGAGGAAGTCAGTAAAAGGGCCTTCAAAAAATCAGGGCCGGAAACAGAAAAAGGAGATAGTTCGTCAGAAGGAACACCTTCAGCTGAAGAAAAAACTAAATCGGACAGAAAAATAAAACAAGTAGACCACCTCGAAGGAGAATTTAAAAAGATTAAACCAGCTACCTTTGATGGAGAATCCAAGATGGGAGAAGAAGTTGAGGCATGGCTATTGGACATCAAAAATACTTCCAAATCTACAACTATTCCAGCAACATGAAGGTCAGAATGGCCATCTACAATCTGAAAGGGAAGGCTAGCATTTGGTGGTAGGATCTGAAATTGGCCAAGGGTCTAAAGGAGAAACAGTTGGAATGATCTGACTTTAAAAAGTATTTCAAGAAACAATACCTTTCGGAAAGTTACTATGAAAGGAAGACAAAAGAGTTCTACGAGTTACGACTTGGACAGATGGTAATGGGGGACCTTATAAATAAATTTCTGGAACTGCTAAGGTTCGTACCGTACATCTGTGAGGATAAGGTAAAAATTCAGTGATTTCTAAGCTATCTACCACAGTCCTACAAGGACAGAATTGAGTTTGACAACCCCAAATCCTTGAGCGAAGTATTCAGGAAAGCACAAATGTGATACGATCAGTATAAACAGCGAGTAGAATTTCCCAAATCCTGGAAGGATAAGAAACAAGAACGAATGAACCAATGGAAGAAGGGGTACCAGCCAGCTCCTTATCGGAATGCAGCAAAAAAAAATTCGAGAAAGGATTTTCACTCCAACCATCCGAATACGCAAGGCAGTGGTAAACCGGTAAACCTGGGAATGAAGAAGTTTGGAGACAACCCCCGTGAGCCATTAAAGTGTTGGGAATGTGGAGAGCCTCATATAAGGAGGAACTGTCCACGTTTGAGTTCAACAAACAGAACTGTTGTTCATAATCTGCAGGAAGCCTCGACGGTTGGAAGACATGGGCAGAAGCCTACATCAGATAAATGCAGCCATAGATGGTCAACAAGATGACCACCATTCCTCGGTGGTAGAAATCGAAGGTAAAATCAATGATACTCAAATTTCTATTTTAATTGACCCTGGAGCTACGTTAAGTTATATTACACCTAATGCGGCAGAGTCAAACAAACTTAAGAAACTGAAGCATGCAAAATCATGGCTTGTACAATTAGCAACTGGTACTAAAAGAAAAGTAGTTGAGTTTGTTTTAGATTGTGAGTTCAGCTTAGATGGTCAAAATATAAAGACCCATCTGAACATCCTACCACTAGGATCTTACGATATGATTATCGGGATGGATTGGTTGGAACAACACAAAGCAGTACTAGATTTCTATGCAAAGATACTTAGCTATAAGGACGATGTTGGCACTGTTAGAACAACCCAAGGTATACCAAAACTGGTATCAGTCAGACAAGTTTTAGCAATGCAACTCAAGAAATGTATGAGGAAGGGATGTCAAGTTTATGCCATCCAAGTAACGAATTTGCTAGGAAAAGATGATAAGCCAAAACTAGAAGATTTTGTTGTCCTACGTGACTTCAAAGACATGTTTGTGGATGAGATACTAGAATTGCCTCCTAGAAGAGAGATAGACTTCTCCATCAACCTACTACTAGGTTCAGCCCCTATCTCAAAGGCACCTTACCGAATGAGTCTACTAGAACTGACATAATTAAAAATACAGTTACAGGAATTATTGGACAAAGAGTATATCAGACCCAGTGTCTCACCATGGGGGGCACCGGTCCTCTTTTTGAAAAAGAAAGACGATACTCTAAGACTATGTATCGATTATAGACAACTGAACAAAATGACTATTAAGAACAAATACCCCTTACCAAGGATAAATGATATGTTCGATAAAGTAGGTGGGGCCAAGATCTTTTCAAAGTTGGATTTACTATCTGGTTATCATCAATTTAGGATAAAAGACGAGGACATAAGAAAAACAGCTTTTCGGACAAGGTATGGACACTATGAATTTGTGGTCATACCTTTTGGACTCACTAGCACGACAACCACGTTTATGTGTATGATGAACAGTATTTTCAGTCAGTACTTAGACAAGTTTGTGGTAGTATTTATCGACGATATTCTAGTCTATTCAAAAACGGAAGAAGAACATGATGAACACTTAAGGATAGTTCTGCAAACGTTGAGGAAACACAAATTGTACGCCAAATTTGACAAGTGTGGCTTCTATCAGAAAGAAATACAATATTTAGGACATGTGATTTCAGCAGAAGGCATTGTCGTAGACCCAGAAAAGACAAAATCCATTATGGAATGGTTGGTGCCCAAGGATGTAGCAGATATAAGGTCATTCATGGGAATCACCGGATATTACCGCAGATTTATAGAAGGGTTTTCCAGGATAGCCTACCCTATCACTTCATTACATAAGAAAGGAACCAAGTTTAACTGGTCAGAAAAGTGCCAAGACAGCTTTAACAAACTTAAGGGATTATTGGCAACTGCACCCATATTGAAGGAAGCAAACCCCGATAAAGACTTCATGGTATGTGTGGATGCAAGTAAAGAAGGACTAGGTGGTGTCCTAACTCAGGAAGGACATGTTATTTGTTATGAGTCCCGAAAATTAAAGGAAAACGAGCGAAATTATGTCACTCATGACTGACAATTAGCAACAGTAATACACGCCTTAAAATGTGGCGACATTACATAATGGGCAGAAAATTCCTACTATTAACGGATAATAGTGGGGTGAAATATTTGTTTAACCAACCAGACCTTAATGAAAGACAAGCAAGGTGGCTAGCCTTCTTAATCGAATTTGACTTCGAGGTCAGACATATCAAGGGTAAGGAAATTAAAGTAGCAGACACTTTAAGTAGAAGAGTCCATGGGATATTCGAGATAAGTATCATCAAGGCCGAAAGTGACCTGGAACAAAGGATAATAACAGTAGGTATTAACGACGAAAATCATACTAAGGTAATGACAGAATTACAGAACAGTACCCCAAACTCAGATAAAACGGATCTAAGTATTGACAAGAAGGGACTACTACGATTTAAAAACAGGATTTATTTACCAGATTCTGCAGAGTTAAAATTAACAGTCTTGGACGAAGTGCATAAGAAACCATATTCTGGCCAACCAAGTTACCAGAAAACGATAATAACACTTAGAAAACTATTTTATTGGCCTAATATGAAGGGAAAAAGAGCAGAATACTTAGCTAGGTGCCAAGATTGTTAGTAGGTTAAGGCCAAACACCAACATCCAGCCGGCCTATTACAACCATTACCAGTACTAGAATGGAAGTGGGAGACCATGTCGCTAGATTTTATAACAAGTTTGCCTAAAACTCAGAAACAGAACGATTCTATTATGGTTGTAATCGATAAACTCAGTAAGTCTGCAAACTTTATTCCTGTAAACTCTACTTTTAAAGCTATAAACATTGTTGAAATATTCATGAAAGAAATTTTTAGACTACATGGTATTCCTAAAATGGTGATTTCAGATAGAGACATAAAATTCACATCCACCTTTTAGAAGGAATTGTTTGCAGGGATAAATACTAACTTGAATTTCAGTACGAGTTATCACCCGCAAATGGATGGACAGACCGAAAGGACAAATCAAATCATGGAGGATATGCTCTGCATGTACGTAAGAACAAAACTGAACAAATGGGAAGACTATCTACACTTGGTAGAATTTGCATATAACAATCGATACCAGACTTTGGCTCAATTGAGCCCTTTCGAAATATTGTACGGTAGAAAATGTACGACTCCAATTAGCTGGAATAACCCGGATGACAGACTCATGGTGGGACCAGAGATTCTCCAAGAAATGGAAAACACGGTAAGGAAGGTACAACAGAATTTGAAAGAAGTACAGAATAGACAGAAAAGCTATGCAGATCAAAAGAAAAGACACTTGGAATTCCAAGTGGGAGTCCATGTTTATTTAAAGGTCAAAACCCAAAGAAGCTCGTTGAAGTTAGGAAATTGTGCCAAGCTGGCACCCAAGTTTTGTGGACCCTTCAAGATACTAGCTCGAATTGGACCCGTAGCATACCAACTTGCACTCCCGGCTAATCTGAAAATTCATAATGTTTTTCATATTTATTTGTTGAAAAAGTATATTCATGACCCTACTCATATGATTGATTGGAACTTGGTGCATGTGGAACCCGAAAGCGAGTTCCAGGTGGAACCCCTATGCATTCTGGACAAGAGAGAAATAGCACTTCGGAACAGAGTCGTCACTCAGGTAAAGGTGTAATGGAAGCACTTTAGTCCTGAGGAGGTCACTTGGGAGTTGGAGGGAGATTTGCTGAAATCTCATCCAATCCTGTTCTAGGAAAGGAACGAACACTGAGCACAGTGTTTTACTAAAGGGGGAAAGGATGTGACGTCAAAAAAAAAAAAAAAAAATTTGAAATTTAAATCTGCTGAAAATTCATTATGTTTTTAGTAAATTTGAATTTGGAAAATTTTTGCCATTTATGGAAATTCTGAATTTCGAATTTGATGATTGTAATTAATTATTATGACTATTGGGAAGAGACCTGATTTGACCCAACTAACTATTTGACTATGACACTTGTATGACAACAAAATATTTTATATTGATTACAAGAGGATAAATGGAACAGTTGTGTTAAATTTAGCTGACCATGACTCCATGAGTGGGGAACACATTGGAATTAACTCTGGGCTGATTGTTACAAGTGGAAAATTAGTGATTTGGCCATTGACAGCCCCTGAAAATCAAGGATTTAGAAAGCTGTGAAAATTCCCAAGGGAGGGAAAAGTCCTAGGAAAATTAATAAATAGCATATGTGAGGAGGCAGGACGCTGCCAAGTATGCTGGGAAAGAAGACTATTGATTTTATTTTATTTTCCTTGTTGTTATGAGCACTACTGTGTGAGTGTGAGGCAAGGGGGATTCTGCTAGAATTCAAGGATATTGCTGGAGAGGAGATTTCAATTCGCCCTCATGGATTCATGGTCAGGCTAGGGGGTGAATCGAGCAAGTAGATTGGTTGCCATGTTCTATGGTTGGGGAGAACGTGGTTGTTCCCTTTGGCTTCCTGCAAATTTGATTCAGATATGTAACTCTACCTTGTCCTAGTTAAATGTCATGTGTTGCAATCTATTTACTTCTATGTATGAATTATGGTTGAATGTTGTGGTGGAAAGATCTATCATTTTACTTCCTAGTCGTTAGCTAGAAATGGATTTATTTATTCAGATGTGATGTTGAGTAATTATTGAGTTCATTGAATGTATTAACCAGTAAGATGAGACCTGTAAAGTTACTAATCTCATAATAGAATGGACCACAGACTACCCCTATCTGCTTAATTAATTTTCTGTTGAGCAAAAGGAAAATAAAATTGGTTGCATAACATGAGTGAAGTCACGTGTACCCATGTCTATGGCGAATTATACTTCCTGTAAATGATTATAGTATATAGTGAGCCTACTCTAGTGAATATACAATTCAAATTCAAAGTAAATACACCCTATATCACTGAGGTACTATTCGATATGCATCAAGACATATATAGGTATTTTTTTTATGAGCAAATATATATATTATATGGGCGTTCTGTAATAGTGGAATAATGACGCTGGAGTAAACTGACTACAACAAAATCTGGAAGAACTAGGTAGATATATAAACATATAAGTAGGGAAATAATTCCGCAAACTCCATATAATCCATTACAGAAATATTTGAGTGTAGGTAAATCAGTATGGTTATAATAGTAAATTAGAGATGACTCTATTAAGAAAAGGCGCACCAACAGTATAACCACAAATTTCTGTCGTAATAAAGATGTTATTTATTTCTGGTGAATGGACTGATAAAAGGCTTGATTAAAAATTGTAGTAGATAACAAAAGGTAAACAATAATTTTGTATAGCGAAGCCACAGTGTTTTCATGTTTAAACAGGGCAAGACAGTGTTGCAGATATAAAGGAGTAAAGTAAGCATATGGAAACAAAATAAACACGAATTCTGTAAATCTAGACCTATTACAATCTCAATCGAACAAATATATTTCAAAAAATTCTATGCAACTGGATTGATGAGTCAAACTTCAAATGGGTGGAATAAGACTCAGTTTCAAACTCCTACCAAACAAATTTTATATCGTAATATAAGTATACGATGCATAAACGAAATTTGGAAGTCAACACACAGTCCCGGTGGAAAAACAAAACCCTTAGGCACACTTGTTACTATGCTAGTTTTAGGTATACTACTATGCATGGCCGAATCATTTTGAGAAGGGACTGTATAATCAACAGTGAGATTCAATTCTGGAAAAATAACTAGAATAACATAGAAAATACTTCGAATCTGTAATAAACCATTTTTTCGGAAATATCGAGGAAAGTGTTAAACACAGAAAGTGACACATTTGAACCCATATCCACAACAAAGTATCACTCAAAACATAATGATCATATTACTTAAATAGAACGAATGTCTAAATATCACAAGTCCAACCAGGCGCAAGCTTGGCATATTTTTTCTTTGTACCAAAATGTTTATACAAATCAGGGTGTACCCTGTATCAACTAACTTGGACCTAAAAATCTTCAAACATTAGGAACGGGACATAGCCTTGACCATTGGTGCAAGTAAACTTGAATTAGATGGAAGGGAACTATGTTGGAACCTGAATACCTCTTGAAGGAGGGAAGAGAGTGTCATCATGCTTCGGCGTGACCACACCTGCACAAAGTAATGGGAAAACATTAAAATTTATCCAACAGGAATAATATGATTAAATTAAGGAATAGAAAACGTAATCAGAAAGGGGCCAGTGATGTACTTAACTGTAGTAGAAGGTTTCATAAAATTTTCCATCACACTAACCGTGTGCCTCCTAGACCGAAAGGGGAAGAGGAGCTCGTGTCCCCCTGATGGGTACCCTCGCACATCAAAGGGACCCATCATTAGCGATGAATACCAGTTTTAATCCAAAGAAGCATTGCAAGAATGATATGCGTATAAGGAGCTTAAAGTAAGGGTAAATATAAAATCAATGTGACCTTTCAAACATAAACATAAAGGATTAAACCGCATACGGCCATTAGAACGTCGCTTCTAATCGATATAATAACACTAGAGAACACCTATTTTAAACATAGAAATTTTAAACAAGTAAGGGAAACCTAGACAAGACACTCTGTCATCTGAGAGACCAACCGATGGAGGAAACCAGGCCAATATCCACAGTTCAATAAAAAATAGGATATCCTGAATGCACATTTCTAACAGACACCATGATAAGTTCCTCCACAAGAAGAGAATAGCTCGGCCTAGACAGGAAGGCTAGTACAGAGAAAGGGAATAAAACTATGAAAAAACATAAACCTTGCTAGGGTACCACTTACCCCTTTTTACAGTAACCTCGAAGAAAAAACGAGAATGTTACCGAGGAGATGACTGGGAAACAGTAACATGCAGAGACCTACTTGATGAGACGGAAAGATATGAATACATAAATAAAAGAACTGTCAAGGGAAAACTTACCCCACAAAGAGCTGCCCATCGAGAAATTCCTTCCAAGATTACCACCCATAGGGCACAGGGGCCGAATCACAAACTCAGGACCATGATGCTAAATCCAAATGGAAAATGGTCTGAAACGTTTTTCTTTCTCCTTCACCAAACCAAAAACCAGGATGAAAGTGAAAGTGTTGGAATGACCTTTCGTATGGAGTAATGGGGATGGGGTATTCATACTTGGGCCATGTGAATATGGCAAGTTCTCGACATTGCATTGGGGCATGCAGGCCTAGTACTAAACTGAATAGACTCATCTTAGAACACCATAAATGTTGTAGACAGTCCTTTAAGGCAAGATGGTTCTGACCTCTATCAGTTGCTCAGAATATTAATGACAAGGTACACAGGGTATCCTATGTAGGGATATCGTTTAGTCTTACGATACTGGTTATGTGTTGAACCTAACCGCCATCGCATTACCATCCGAAGTGGATAGTCTAATATCGTTAGGCACTGGTAGAATTTCCCAATGGCACGATGGTAACCTAACCTTACTAAGTTTAGCCTCTGCACGCCTTAATTCATGGTGCAAATTAGTGTCTGATTTTATACCCAACAGTGTTTGTTTAAAAGTATTCTAAATAATGTTAACCTCTTCTTGTAGACCCTATAACAGTATATATATCAGAACAAATGTTACAAGGCCTTACATCTATGACCATTGCATTAATATGATAATGATTCTAAGTAGCTACATCTCCTTATCATAAAGTGGGATTTGTAAACGAAAATGATAGATAATACCAAGTTGCAATGAAATAGGAGATACCTAGCTATGTACCTATGCTTGTATATAACTCAATACCAAATAGAGAGAGGTGACAATATGTTAAATAGGATAGATAAGTAAAAGGAAATAAGATTGTTGAACATTATGGTTGACGAATGATTGAAACTTTAAAGACACAGAATCAACTCAAAGTACCCTATTTAAAAAAAAATAAAAAAATTATATGTAAATTTTGAGGTACATTACACAACAACTTCTGAATTGCGAAAAGATAGGAATGTGGGATTTGCACTTCAGGGTTTTGGGGTTTGGAAAAGAAAGGGAACTTTGCATAGATGTCACTAGCAAGTCCCAAATGCCGAAATTCATATTATTTTCATAACTCTAAGAGTTTTTCCTTGTATTGGTATTCTTACTTCCATTGTGTGAAAACAGTAGGTGTAGAAGGATTTAATATCCGTTTACCCAAGCGAATTCCAAAATCTAAACTTATGAGTTTATACGCATAGAATCTATAAAAGGGTACAATAGGGCAACACTTTTTTCTGTATAAAGTAATATCTATCATAATCACTTAGAGACTCCTTTAATCAGTGTATTAGACACCAACAATACTAAATCTGTGCATCATAAATATAATTTCACTTCCATAAGAGTTTGGTGATTAAATACCGGTGTTCCATGGGATCTCTATTCGGATTTCTGGGTCTTTGACTATAGAAAGGATCTTCCCCACTGACGCTAATCTCTCCCTTTCTTTATTTACGTATATAAAAAAATCATAGGTGCTTCCGAAACAAATATATATATATATATATATATATCAACAGTCAGATGTGAACATTCCAGCAGATGTATTACGAATATCTATATAAATACAGATTTCATTCACATCTATCAGAAAATGGGAATCGTTACAATTTCGTTTTAATCAAGTACAATGCATAAGAAAAATCATTTAGATGAAGAATGGAAATTATTCCAGTTCATATTTAATATGACATCGTTAAAAACATTCGAACAGAAAATGGAAATCGTTACAGTTCCGATCTATTTAAATATAATGCCTTAGATATCAAATCATTCAAACAGAGAATGGAAACTATTCCAGTTCAGATTTAATAGATACATGGCATCGGATAAAACATAGCCACTCATAATAGAGAGGGGTAGATGAACATATCTGAATCAAATCTGCAGGATGACAAAGGTAACAGCCACGTTCCTCCCAACCATAGAACAGAGAAGCCAAAGTCACTTGCCCGATTCACCCTCTAGCCTGACCATGAATCCATGAGGGTGAACTTGAAAACTCCTCCCCAGCAATGTCCTTCAATTCCAACAGTGATCCTCTTGCCTCACACTTACTCAACAGTGCTCATAACAGCAAGGAAAATCTATTTCAGTAGGCTCCTCTTGCCTCACACTCAATCCATAGTGTTCATAATAGCAAGAGAGCTCAAAAATCCTTTCCCAGCATACTTGGTTGCATCCTGTCTCCTCGCATATGTTATTTATCAATTTTTGCCCGGGTCTTTTTCCCTCCTTTGGGGATTTTCGCAGCTCTCTTAATCCCTAATTTTCATGGGCCTCCAGTGGCCAAATATCTGATTTTCCACTTCTCATAATCAGCCTAGAGGTAGTTCCAACATGTTCCCCACTCATGGACTCATGGTCAGCTGATTTTAACATGGTTGTTCCATTTGTCCTCCTACAATTAATATAAATATTCTGTTGTGATACAAGTGTCATAGTCAAATAGTTAGTTGAGTCCAAATAGATGCCTTCCCAACTGTCATAATAATTAAATACAATTATTAAATTCGGAATTCGGAATAGCAATAAATGGCAAAAATTTTCCAGATTCGAATTTGCCAAAAACGGAAATAAATTTCCATCACACAAAAATAAAAATATTTTATTTTTGGTGGATGTCACATCCTTTCCCCCTTCATTAAAACACTATCCTCAGTGTTCGTTCCTTTCCTGGAACAGGATTGGATGAGATTTCCGCAAATCTCCTTCCAATTCCCAAGTGGCCTCCTCAGGACTAAAGTGTTTCCATTGCACCTTTACCTGAGCAATGGCTCTATTTCGAAGTGTTATTTCTCTCTGGTCCAAAATGTGTAGGGGTTCCACCTGGAACTCGCCTTCGGGTTCCACCTACACCAACTTCTAATCAATCATATGAGTAGGGTCATGAATATACTTTTTCAGCAAAGACACATGAAATACATTATGAATTCTTATATTAGTTGGAAGTGCAAGCTAATATGCTACGGGTCCAATTCGAGCTAGTATCTTGAAGGGCCCACAAAACCTGGGTGCTAGCTTGGCACAGTTCCCCAAATTCAACGAGCTTTTTCAGGCTTTGACCTTCAAATAAACATGGTATCCCATTTGAAATTCCAAGTGTCTTATTTTCTAATCTGCATAGCTCTTCTGTCTGTCCTATGCCTCTTTCAAGTTCTGTTGTACCTTCCTTACCATGTTCTCCATTTCTTGGAGCATATTTGGTCCAACCATGAGTCTGTCAGCCAGGTTACCCAACTAATTGGAGTTGTACACTTTCTGTCGTACAGTATTTCAAAAGGGCTCAACTTAGCCGAAGTTTGGTACCCATTGTTATATGCAAATTCTACCAAGTGTAGGTAGTCTTCCCACTTGTTCGGTTTTGTTCTTACATACATGCGGAGCATATCCTCTATGATTTGGTTTGTCCTTTTGGTCTGTCCATCCGTTTGTGGATGATAAATCGTACTGAAATTCAAATTAGCATTTAGCCCTGCAAACAATTCCTTCCAAAAAGCAGATGTGAATTTTACGTCTCTATCTAAAATCACCATTTTAGGAATACCATGCAGTCTAAAAATTTCTTTCAAGAATATTTCAGCAATGTTAATATCTTTAAAAGTAAACTTTACAGCAATAAAGTGTGCAGACTTACTGAGTTTATCGATTACAACCACGATAGAATCATTATGTTTCTGAGTTTTAGGCAAAACTGTTATAAAGTCCAGCAATATGGTCTCCCATTTCCATTCTGGTACTGGTAATGTCTGTAATAGGCTAGCTGGATGCTGGTGTTCAACCTTAACCTACTGACAATCTTAACACCTAGCCGAATATTCTATTGTTTCTCCCTTTATGTTAGGCCAGTAAAATAGTTTTCTAAGTGTTGTCATTGTTTTTTGGTAGCCGGGATGGCCAGAATACGATTTATTATGCACTTCGTCTAAAATAATTTATTTTTTCTCTGTTGAATATGGTATGTAAAGTCTATTTTTAAATCTTTATAGTCCCTCCTTGTCGATACTTATATCCAGTTCATCTGAGTTTGTGATACTGTTTTGCAATTCTGCCATCATCTTAGTGTAATTTCCATCATTAATACCTATCATTTTTATTCTTTGTTCCAGATCACTTTCTGCCCTGTTGATATTTATCTCAAATAACCCATGGATTCTGCGGCTTAAAGAATCTACTACTTTATTTTCTTTACCCTTGATATGTCTGACCTCGAAGTCAAATTCACTCAAGAAGGCTAGCCACCTTGCTTGTCTCGCATTAAGGTCTAGTTGGTTAAACAAATATTTCACTCCGCTATTATCCGTCAATAGTAAGAATTTTCTGCCCATTATATAGTGTCGCCACATTTTTAAGGCATGTATTAAAGCTGCCAATTCTAAGTCATGAGTGACTGATCTGAAAATAGAAGGCTGACTTGTTATGCTATGCAAGCACCCTCTACTTCATTAAAATAAACTTTACAGGACCTTGCTTCATGTGTATAAATATGCAATATAAACTTATGTGTTAAGTTCATGCTTCTTCCTTTAAATGTTTATGTATGAGGAAATGTTCTTGTAAATGGTTAAATATGTACTTCAAATAAATACACAGCAACAATACTTGCAGAAAATAAACCATCAAACTCACAACAAGAACAAGTTGATAAAGGAGTTCACCCCCCTCTGGGCTACATCTCCTTGAGCCTCCATCAATGGACTTGGCTCTCTGGGATTAATTAGTCAAAAGTTATTTTACAAGATGCTTCTCAAATCCAATGGAAAAACAAACTGTACCATTGAGATCAGAACACATAAAAACCCCAAAAATGACTAATAGAACTCTGAAAACGGATCATGGCTCATCCGGGCATGACCTCTTCTACATGTGGCCATAAGCTTCCCTGAGCTTCTCTTTGGAAAAAACACCTGTAAAAGTCCTCAACAGCCTATGAAACCTATCCCAATGTGTTCATATCATATCAATTAGCCAAAAATGATTATTCAATCACAGAAAACAAACATAGGCTCACCAAACCATGTCCTCGATCAATGAGGGCTTAAAGCTCCCTGGAGCTTGATGAAACTTCAATGGTGAAAAACTTGTAGAATAAGTCTTCAAATGGCCTTGAAAACAGCACCAATGGATCCATCACGTCCAAAAACCCCTAGCTGGGATTTTACGGCACCTCAATCGGCCAAAATATGAAGAAGTTAGGCCTCCTCCATTTTCCTCCTTCAAGCTTTCTGAAACTGGTTCGCCAAAACGCACCTCTGTGTGCATGAACCAAGAACACACTCCAAAATGTGCGTTAAAACCTAGCCCCATGCATAACCGAAAACTGGTCCAATCTGTAGGACGGTTAGGGCACCTCCTGCCCCTAACTGCCAATACCACGGTCACAAGGTCCATATGACCACGCGTTAATACGAAAAGAGCTGAGTTAATAAGGGCAAATAGATGTGTGACAAGTGGCAGTAATTTTTGGTTACATAACTATTTAAAACCATATATGAAAATGCGCACATACACACCATATTATATAGCTGTTGGTCACATATAAAACAATGCGCGACCAAGGGCTGGGGCTAAGCCCTAGCCCGGTCGCGGCCCCAAACCACACTTACATTCAAATTTAAATATATATTAATTCATATATAAACCAAGAAACAAAACGTGGCACGTTGGTAATATGGAGTTTATAAAGGCTTTGGACTATGGGGGAGGTTCACGGTTCAAACCCCACAAAGTCCATAAAAATTTTAATAATCCAACCATAGACCAATAAAGGGGTGCCACGTGGCAGCCCATGATTGGGCCACGTGGCACCTTACCATTCGCCCAATAACTGCCACGTGTCAACAAATAATTTGCCCACATCTGCCAATAACAGATTGCCATGTCACCTCTTCCATGTCAGCGTACATTCGTATGTCCCTGCCACGTCAGACCGTACGGACTGTACGTACTGGTACAGTGAACATCATTTTTTTACCTGTTTGACTTGACGAACAGATCGCCATATCTCTCGCTCTCGATGTCCGTTTGAGACGAAACGAGTTGCGTTGGGTTCGTAATGACGAGGGCTACAAACCCATTTGTTTTGAGGCAATTCTAAGAACTTTTATTTTTGAGCTAAAATTTGACCCCTGGTCCAGATTTTGATCAGTGGCATAATTTCGCTCGTGTTCCTTTAATTTCCGAAACTCATAACAAATCATGTGCTCTTCCTGAGTTAGAACACCACCTAGTACCTCTTTACTTGCGTCAACACATATTGTGAAGTCTTTATCTGGGTTTTCTACCTTCAAAATGGGCGTTGATGTCAATAATTCTTTTAGCTTGTTAAAACTGTCTTGACACTTTTGCGACGAGTTAAACTTAGTCCCTTTCTTTTGTAATGACGTGATAGGGTAGGCTATCTTGGAGAACCCTTCTATAAATCTGTGATAATATCCGGTGATTCCCATGAATGACCAGATGTCTGCCACATCTTTAGGTACTGGCCATTCCATAATGGCTTTTATCTTCTATGTGTCTACGAAAATACCTTCCGAGGAGATGACATGTCCTGAATATTGTATTTCTTTTTTATAAAAGCCACATTTGTCAAATTTTGCGTATATTTTGTGTTTCCTTAGTGTTTGCAGAACTATTCGTAAGTGTTCATCATGTTCCTCCTCCATTTTAGAATAGACCATAATATCATCGATAAATACTACTACGGACTTGTCTAAGTATTGGTTGAAAATGTTGTTCATCAAGCACATAAATGTGGCCGGTGCATTAGTGAGTCTGAAAGGTATGGATTCAAACTCGTAGAGTCTGTATCTTGTTCAAAAAGTTGTTTTATTTATGTCCTGGTCCTTTATCCTAACTTGATGATATTCAGATCGTAAATCCAATTTTGATAAGATCTTGGCCCCACCAACTTGATCGAACATATCATTTATCCTGGGTAAGGGGTATTTGTTCTTAATGGTCACTTTGTTCAGTTGTCTATAATCGATACATAGTCTTAGAGTACCATCTTTCTTTTTCACAAAGAGGACTGGTGCTCCCCATGGCGAGACACTTGGTATGATATACTCCTTATCCAACAATTCCTGTGATTGTATTTTTAATTCTGTCAGTTCTAGTAGACTCATTCGGTAGGGTTCTTTTGAGATAGGGGCTGATCGGGGTAGTAAGTATATGGAGAAATCTATTTCTCTCCTAGGAGGTAGTTCTAGTATCTCATCAACAAACATATCTCTGAATTCACGTACGACAGCAAAGTCTTCTAACCTCGGATTATCTTCTTTTTCTAATAGATTCGTTACTTAGATGGCGTAAACTTGACATCCCTTTCTAATACATTTCTTGAATTGCATCGCTGATACTTGTCTGATTGACACGGGTTTTGGTATGCCTTGGGCTATTCTAACAGTGCCAAAATTATCTTTGTAGCTAAGTATATTTGTATAACAGTCTAGTATTTCTTTGTGTTGTTCCAACCAATCCATCCCGATAATCATATCATAAGATCCTAGTGGTAGGATGTTCATATTGGTCCTTATCTTTTGACCATCTAAGCTGAACTCAAGATCAGAAATAAATTTAACTACTCTTCTTTTAGTACCTATTGCTAGTTGTACAAGCCAAGATTTTTCGCTATTTTGTCTCTTAAGTTTATTCAACTCTACTACCTCGGGAGTAATATAACTTAACGTAGCTCCAGGGTCAATTAAAACAAAAATTTGAGTTTCATGGATTTTACCTTCGATTTCTACCACCGAGGACTGGTGGTCAACTTGTCGACCATCTATGGTTGCATTTATCTGATGCAAACTTCTGCCCATGTCTCCCACTATTGAGGCTTCCTGTAAATTGTGAACAGTAGTTCTGTTTGTTGTAATTAAACGTGGATAGTTCCTCCTTAGATGAGGCTCTCCACACTCCCAACACTTTAATGGCTTGCGGGAGTTGTACCCAAACTTCTTGGTTCCTAGGTTTACCGGTTTACCATTACCTTGCATATTCAGACGATTGGAGTAAAAATCCTTCCTTGGGAAACTTTTTGCTGCATTCCGATAAGGAGCTAGCTGGTATCCCTTCTTCCGTTGGTTTATTCCATCTTGCTTCTTATCCTTCCAGGTCTTGGGAAACTCTACCTGTTGTTTATACTAGTCATAGCACATTTGTGCCTTCCTGAATGCCTCACTCAAGGATCTGGGGTTGTCAATACTCAATTCTGTCCCTGTAGGACTGTGGTAAATAGCTTAAGAATCGTTTGATTTTTACCTTATCCTCCCAGATGTATGGTACAAACCTTAGTAGTTCCAAAAATTTATTTATAAGGTCCTTCATCGTCATTTGTCTGAGTCGTAGCTCATAAAATTCTTTCATTTTCCTTTCATAATAGCTTTCAGAAATGTATTGTTTCTTAAAATACTTCTTAAAGTCATACCATTCCAACTGTTTCTCTCTTAGGCCCTTGGCCAATTTCAGGTCCTGCCACCAAATGCTGGCCTTCCCCTTCAGATTGTAGATGGCCATCCTAACCTTCATGTTACTGGAATAGTTGTAGATTTGGAAGTATTTTGTGATGTCCAACAACCATGCCTCAACTTCTTCTCTTGTCCTGGATTCTCCATCAAAAGTAGTTGGTTTAATCTTTTTAAATTCTCCTTCAAGGTGGTCTGTTTGTTTTCTTTTTTTGTCTGGTATGATTTTGTCTTCAGCTGACGGTGTCCCTTCAGACGAACTGTCTCCTTTTTTCTATTTTCACACCAAATTTCTTGAAGGCCCTTTTGCTGACCTCTTCCTCAGGGTTATCATCCTTTGGGATTTTCTTGGTTAATATACTACGCAGCAGGACTTCATTTATCTCGTGTTGTTCCTGCTATGCCTTCTTCAATTTTTCATTGTCAACCTTGAAAACCTGTAGTTCAACAATAAGGTTCCTCATTGTTTCCAACACCTCTGTGGGTGAACTTCCATCACTGTTTTGTCTTGGATATCTAGGAGGTCCTTGCTGTGGATTCTCTTCCACCCTGATTTTTGCACCTTCTTGAGCTGCCATTATTCAACACAAAATAGAAAAACTTTATGTTTGTAATCCACAAGATTTATTAGTTTTTTTTTTTTTTTCATAAATCAGATTATATACTAAGCAATTAATGTGGCCATGTTCAGGACCAGTGTTGTAACTTTTTCTCTGATACCATATGTAATGTACCTCAAAAACTATCACAAAAAAAAAAAAAATGTTTGTACAATTATCCTTGCATAGTTTCAAGATTCATGCAATTAACTCTTTTGTTATAAAGCTTGAATCTGAAAGCTTGTTAGAGACCTTACTTTCATTGATTTTCTTTACCATGCAACTTGAAACTTCCTTCCCAACGATACAATAAGTGTATACTCCTCCCTTCAATGTTATTTAAAGTCTTTTAAAAATTACCAATATTTTCTTATTTGATGATGCCTGTAACACCAGCACAGATTTAACTATATGAGGGACTTGTAAACATGTATGTTACTTCTATACCTCTACTCAGGAGGAATATTCTCCAATCAACACACAAAAACTCCCAAAATCGCGAAAAGTGACAAGCATGTCGGGATTTCAGAGTTCGGGATTTCGCGAGGTACAACAACCAACATCAACGCACAACAATTCTCAAAATCATGAAATGTGGCTAGCATTTTGGGATTTCACGAATACAACAGCTAACATAAACACACAATAACTCCCGAAATCGTGAAAAGTGACTATCACTTCAAGATTTTCGGATTTCGGAATTTCGCGAATACAACGGCTAACAAAAACACACAACAACTCCTGAAATCGGGAAAGGTGACCATCACTTTGGGATTTCATGAGTACAGAAGCCAAACATCAACAGATACAAACCTCTGAAATGTGAAACAAAGGGAAGGTTGGACTAGTGGTTCGGGGTTTCAGGGTTCGGAACTTTGTGAGTTCAAGTACCCAAACAACAACATATGCGAACTTCTAAAATGCGAAAAGGGTTAGACCCACATTTCGGAGTTTTGGGGTTTGGGACTTCATGAGCTCCAGTGTCCAACATCAACATAAACAAACTTCCAAAATGCGAAAAAGGAAAGGTGACACCCACATTTCAAGATTTCGGGGTTCGGAACTTCGCGAGTTCCAGTGCCCAACATCAACATACACAAACTTCTGAAATGCAAAGAGGAAAGGTGAGACCTGCATTTCGGGGTTTCAGGCTTCGAGACTTCATGATTTCTAGTGCCAAAACCTCAACATAAACAAACTTCTAAAATGTGATCAAACACAAACAATTCCCGAAATTGCAAAAAGGAACGGGGAACTAACATTTCGGGATTTCGAGATTCGGGGTTTCGGGTTTCAAATACCCAACAACAATACACAACAACTCCTGAATTCTGAAAGGTGAAAGGATGTGGGACCAACACTTTGGGATTTTGGGATTTGGGGTTTCGGGGTTTCAAATACCAAACAACAATACACAACAACTCCTGAATTTTGAAAGGTGAAAGGATGTGGGACCACCACTTCTGGATTTCGGGCTTCGGGATTTCGGGGTTTCAAAAGTCAACATCTAACATACAACAACTTCCGAATTGTGGAAAGATAGGAATGTGGGATTCTCACTTCGGGGTTTCAAGGTATGGAAAAGCAAGGGAACTTTGCATAAATGTAACTAGCAAGTCCCGAATGCCGAAATTCACATTATTTTCATAACTCTAAGATTTTTGCCTTGTATTGGTATTCTTACTTCCATTCTGTGAAAACAGTAGGTGTAGAAGGATTTAATATCCGTTTACCTAAGAGAATTTTGAAATCTAAACTTATGAGTTTATACGCATAGAATCTATAAAAGGGTACAATAGGGCAACATTTTTTTCTGTATAAAGTAATATCTATCATAATCACTTAGAGACTCCTTTAATCTGTGTATTAGACACCAACAGTACTAGATCTGTGGATCATTAATATAATTTCACTTCCATAAGAGTTTGGTGATTAAATAGTAGTGTTTTGTGGGATCTATAGTCGGCTTTCTGGGTCTTTGACTATAGAAAGGATCTGCCCCACTGACGCTAATCTCCCCCTTTCTCTATTTACGTATATAACAAAATCATAGGTGCTTCTGCAACAAATATATATATATATATATATATATATATATATCAACTGTCAGATGTGAACATTCCAGCAGATGTATTACGAATATCTATATAAATACAGATTTCATTCACATCTATCAGAAAATGGGGATCGTTACAGTTTCGTTTTAATGAAGTACAATGCATCAGAAAAATCATTCAGACAAAGAATGGAAATTATTCCAGTTCGGATTTAATATGAAATCATTAAAAACATTCGAACAGAAAATGGGCATCGTTATAGTTCTGATCTAGTTAAATATAATGCCTCGTATATCAAATCATTCAAACAGAGAATGGAAACTATTCCAGTTCAAATTTAATAGATACATGACATCGGATAAAACATAGCCATTCATAATAGAGAGGGGTAGATAAACATATATGAATCAAATCCACGGGACGACAAATGGAACAACCACGTTCCTCCCAACCGTAGAACAAGGCAGCCAAAGTCACTTGCCCGATTCACCCCCTAGCCTGACCATGAATCCATGAGGGCGAACTTGGAAACTCCTCCCCAGCAATGTCCTTCAATTCCAACAGTGATCCTCTTACCTCACACTTACTCAACAGTTCTCATAACAACAAGGAAAATATGTTTCATTAGGCTCCTCTTGCCTCACACTCAATCCGTAGTGTTCATAACAGCAAGAGAGCTCAAAAATCCTTTCCCAGCATACTTGGTCGCGTCCTGCCTCCTCGCATATGCTATTTATCAATTTTTTCCCGAGTCTTTTTCCCTCCTTTGGGGATTTTCGTAGCTCTCTTAATCCCTGATTTTCAAGGGCCACCAATGGCCAAATCTTTGATTTTCCACTTCTCATAATCAGCCTAGAGGCAGTTCCAACATGTTCCCCACTCATGGAGTCATGATCAGCTGATTTTAACATTGTTGTTCCATTTGTCCTCCTGCAATTAATATAAATATTTTGTTGTGATACAAGTGTCATAGTCAAATAGTTAGTTGATTCCAAACAGATCTCTGCCCAACGGTCACAATTATTAAATTCAAAATTCAGAATTGCCATAAATGGCAAAAAAAATTTAGATTCAAATTTGCCAAAAACGGAAATAAATTTCCATTACACAAAAATAAAAATATTTTATTTTTTGGGGATGTGACAGTTTCCCACCAATGTTTGACATGGGGGAGAGCCTTAAAGAGTGGGAAGCTATATTTTCCATGTCGAAGAAATTATGAATAGAGAAATACCCTTCTAGCAGACTTAACCATTTTTCTAGGGCATCCACATCTATATGTCCTCCAAATATGTGAATATCAAAATTAACTTATACCTTGAAAGGTGAGGTGCCTCCAAAGTGGTCGCTTGATGAAGACGCTCATGTTTTTATCGATGGGCTTTGAAGGATGTGGGAAAAATTCACCATCATTTCGCCCCTTTGTCGCGTGAGAGCTTGCTCAAGAAATAAATTAATAGAATCATATGCTCTATAATTTTTATTTTCTTCCGCCATGGAGGGTTTCTTGGGCATGCGTGAGTGATTGTCCTCAAGAGAGACAAGCTCAAGACCCAAATTTCTATACTCATACCTCGTCGGGGACTTGCAATTAAAAGCAAGAGAAGCCTACTCTAATTCCACTGATCCTGATTATTTTTTAGAATGAAATAAAAGCAGAGATATTACAATGAGATACATATAAATATTGCGAGAAAAAAAAATACAGTAATACATTATTTCTATTAATGAAATAAATTTACAGAGACTACAAAAATACAAAGTGAAAGACTCGCTAGAATGGTGGCAGCTTATCTCTAAGAAGAGATGTGACGACTACTTGCATTTGCAAGAAGATGATTGTTACAATGAGGCTGCAAAGGCCATTTTAACATAAGTAAAATCCAAAAGCCTAACCACGGAAGATGAAAATTCAAAAGGTTTGCGGGACCCAGTGGGGGTAGTTGATACGTCAACTTCCCGGGGATGTAACTTTTGCATACGTTCTCCATTTTGGACGCTCAATTCACCATTTGAAATTTCTAATCGAGAAGAATGAGTTTTAACTAGCTTGGCCGAGAGCCCATCGCAGTCGAGTGGCCCCAAATGCCCAAAAAATGTCGTTTAGGGCCCCCAAAGGACCCCACAAGTTTGGGCCCTGAAAAATTGCTGAAAAACTCCCAAGTTGGAAACTTTTTTTTGAGTCAATGGAATAGGTAGGTCGCCACCAATATCCACCTGGATCATACAACCTGGTACCATTGGGGTGCGACATCAAAACTCGAATTTATGTCCATCCACTCAGGCCAATGATGATCAACACTACCTCCAACTCATTTGCTCAAGTGGGAAAGAGAAAATAGAAAAGGGGAGCAAGGACTGTTGGAAACATAGTTTCGTATGGCCAACATAATGGTGCAAAATGGGATGATGATATCTCATCCACCCTTGGATCAGTTTTATACTCCAATCAAGTGGTTTGAGTAATTATCCACAGTCAATAGGGTGTTGGGAACAAGAGGAACCCTTAACCCCACCCAAAACTTACTAAAATTGTATTTTTTAGCCAAATAAATGTTTATTATAAAGGGCAAGTTGCATATGTACCATGTTGCATAATCCATAGGGTACTTACATCAATAGTCAATAGTGCATCAATGGATATGAGTCAAGTCAATAGTGCATCAATGGATATGATGTGACAAATAATGTCATAAGCCCACATGCTTGTTGTAACTAATTTAACAAATGTTTGGTAATTAATAAGTGTATTATTGATTAATTTTCTTTATAATTATATTTATATTTTTTTATATTAAAAAATGTTTTAAATGTTTTATTTTTTTCATTGAATTTTGATTATAAATATTTTACTTTTAAGTGTTGGTTACTGTTTGACTTACTTATATTATTACAAAAATTAAAATTATTAAAAAAAATTAATTTATGGATTAAATTACATTTTCTATGATTAAGTGCACAAAGTTTACAAAATCCATATTAAATCAATTAAACCACTCAGTGAGCTTAAATTATTATTATTAATTTTTCAATAATGATGTAACCGAGTTTTGTGGACATCTTTCTATATAAATGGAGTATTTAACAAATGTTTGATAATTAATAAGTGTATTATTGATTCTTTTTCTTTATAATTATATTTATATTTTTTGGTTATTAAAAAATGTTTTATTTTTTTAAATGATTTTTTATTATAAATATTTTATTTTTAAGTGTTGGTTATTGTTTGACTTACTTAAATTATTATAAAAATTTAATTTATTCACGTATTACATTACATTTTTTTATGATTAAGTGGGTAAAGTTTATAAAATCTATATTAAATCAATTCAACCACAAACTTAGCTTAAATTATTATTATTAATTTTTCAATAATCTTGTAACCCGATTTTGTGGATATCTTTCTATATAAATGGAGTATTTCAATTTCTTTATTACAAATCTTTTCTATTTTCTATCTGTGGGTGTGACCGATAGGTAGATTGTTTGAACTTCGTCTCAGTGATTCTACCTTGTAAGCACTCTGCTTTTACAATCCATGTTTTCGTTAGTTGTTGAGTGAACTTTTGTTATATATGTTTTCGTTAGTTGTTGAGTGAACTCTTGTTATATATGATCCCTCTAGCTGCTAGGTATTTGAGTTGTGGCTTAATTTTTACTTTTGGGTTTTGAGATATTGAGTAAGTATTTTAAAATTGTTTCCTGTTCAATTTATGTACATCAATCACAATTGTTTAAAAGATCTCCACATCTATGTAAATGGTTTTTAACATAATTATTCTAGCAATTATTATTTATTTGACTACTTTTTCTGATTTTTACTATAAGGAAAGAATGGTGGAATGGTTTAAGGGATTCTTATATTTTGTGTTCTTTAACAGATCTTTGCTTCTCGCTGACTTATCTTCACATATATCAGAAATATTTGATCTATAAAAATGAAAAACCCAAATATGTATATGAAAACCCCAAATATCTATATGGAAGATAATGCATCGAAATGCAAGAAGCGACGAGCTCCACATATATCAGAAATATTAGATCTATAAAAATGAAAAACCCAAATATGTATATGGATGATAATGCATCGAAATGCAAGAAGCCAGGAGGGAATCCATTGTCCAATAAGGTAATGAAATCCAAGAACTCAGGAAGGAAACCACTGTCTCAAACTACTCTGCTAGCCTAGTATCAAGCACACAGTGAAGCAGGAGTGGAGGCAGTAAAGATGCCCAAAACATCAAAACAGAGACAGAAGAGTGAGAATTTTGAGGAGAAAGTGGATAGCTCCAGGTCTCAATCAGATGGTCTTCGATAAAATTCACTGCCCACTAAATTAGCTAAATTAGTCGATAAGTATCGAGCCTTGAGGCGTGATTACTTGATTATAGAGGAAGAATACTCTTCTCTCATAAATGAGCAGAAACAGATTGGCAGGGACATCAAAAAGCTAAAAGCACAGAAAGGTTGGATTTTGGATAAGCTTCTCGAGTTTGAGGGTTGTTGAAGATCCTGATTTTTAAATGTCCAACTTGGATTTAAATTTAACATAATATCACAATGTGTATTGTTTTTGAACTTTGCATAGCCAGATTAGACACATTTTCGTGGAGAATTTATGGCACATAGTATAGTATATTTGGTTTTCTTGAAATCTAGTTGCAGTACTCGTTCACTCAAGTTGGTTTGAAGTTTAAATTTCTTCAATATTTGTGTTGTTTGGCGCTGGGTTAGATGACTCATATAGTTGATGTTTTGTTTCCAAAAAAACTATGGCAAAATGTTTGAGACCATTATTATTAATTTTTTTTAAACATAATTGTCTTGCTTTGTTTTTATGTTATGATTTGTTTCCTTTATCTGTTATGCAAATCAATTTGTTCCTTTGAGATGGGAAGAACCAATTTGATTCATTCTACTAGTGGAAACATTTTTTATTTTTGTCCACATATAATCTAAATCTTTCTTTTCTCCTTGTAGAATTCAACAATTGTATGGAAATGGAAGTTCAAGATATTTTCTAATTTACTAACAGCAAGAGATTCTCTCTCAAGAAATCTCAATGCCTAGGCTAATTTTTAAAAGGTGAGTAATAGGAAAATAAATATGTTTATCCATCACTTAAAATCATAAGGATATTTTAAACTTAAAACCAACACACCTTTGTTATAAGAGTTTTGTGTGTAATTATATATCAAACAATTTGTTGGCAATATTTTTAATACATAAGAGGTTAAGCATCAATACCATTTTTTTTAAATTTAATTCAATTTCAATAATATAAGGCACAAACTAATTACTCTTCAAGATCTCTTTGTTTATGAAATTATAATGATTTTGGTACCTTGATTTCCACCATGTTCAAGAACAAATGTCATTCTGAAACGTACAGTCAACAAATGGAATGTTATTATGAAATACCATTACTTATACATTTTGTTTTCCATCTTGAAATTTTTAAATTAGGGAAAAGAAAAGTGAATATGTTAGTTATATGCATTAATGATTCACCACTATCTAATTGGAGTTGTATTATTATAAGATTTGTAATAAAATAAGTCCCCTCTCACTTGTAATAATCCAAATTCTATTATGAATGCAAGCATATGACTTCTTTAAGTAATATTTCATGTAGAACTTTTTCTCCATATTTTAGGGTTTGTTGGTTCAATCCTACCCTAGATGTCTTATTGCCCCTAACCATTTCTCTATTTAATTCTTGTTTATTTTAATTTATTGTTTCTTATTATTGGAGCAGTTTCATTTTGGGTATGGGATTGTTTCAAGCATATTGTTTTTCCTACTCGAATTATTGATATAAGACAATGAAAATCTAATGAGTTCTTCTTAGCCAAAAGCCTTTTGAAACACATATGTAATACTTTTCATTAAAAAACACCTTATTAAATCCCTATGTGTTGATGAAGTTGCATGTACAAGATAATATGCAAGTATCTAATGAATTACTTAGCTAGAGTCAAGCTAGTCAAAATCCAACTATACTAGTTGAGATCTTCCTATCCCTACTCACACTTGTTGATCATTTATCTAGCACATCAGCTTTACATACATGTTGGACTTATCTCAAGCATTGAGAATCCATACATCAACACACCATACATGTTGGACTTATCTTAAGCATTGAGGATCCATACATGTTCGACTTATCTTCGTAAGAAGACACATTATTTATACCATAGTGATTCTTTGTCGTTGATAACATGGCCCATTTATTCTACTTAAATGATGGTTAGTGCTTGGAAATATGACCCATTATTTCTACTTAGTATTTGTTAGTCTAAGTTTTTATTTAAGTTTATATAGCATGATTTGTTGGGATTTATTCTTATACTGTAAAATTTTAAACATGATAGAGATATATGTTGTTATAGTTTTATTTCATTAGTTAGTTATCATCTTTTGTATATGATGTTTAATATACACTTGTTGTATTAGTATTCTATGATTTATATTTATACTTTGTGTTATGATGAGAAAACCAAGTTTATGTTTTTCATGTCATGGAAAAGTCAACATACTTCAATATTATTATATAAGTTTGTAATATAGATAAAGTAGTGAAGAAAAATTGAGTAGTCCATGAACAAATGCAATATATATTCTGAAATACACTATTGGATAATCATTTTCGGTTTATTGGTGTATATGAAAACACATATTGAAACCTCTTGAGGTTGTAATCATGAAGCAATAATGAAAGGGTACAATGGGTATAATATTCATGAAGATTACAAACTCAAGTGTAAAAGAAAAATATTGTGTATAGTGTTTAGAGAGAAGTCTAAACTCATTTTTCTAGGTTTTATTTAGTTTAATTTTATTTAGTCTAAACTCTCTTAGAGTTATTTCTATAAAATTTATTTAGGCATAATAATTGGACTTATATATTATTATATTTGCAGTTTATAAATTTGTATAAATTTATATTCTCTTTTCTATCAGTTCTAAGTATTTGTTTTATTCTCTAAGGTATGTTATATTTTTATTAACTCATTAATTTATTCATGCAACCTTCCATTCAAGAAGCATCTATGTTCTCCAAGGGCGCCACTTGCAAATTGACTTAGTTTGTAAGTTGTATGTATGAACCTCTCACAAAGAAGGCCATTGTTAACCTTCAGTTCTGGGGATAATAGGCTATGACATGGAAGCTACCACACCTATCCCTCATTTATATGATATTTGTGTATGACCCCTTTACTTCATATGTGAGTCTTAGTAGCAAGCATCAACATTCATGCATCCAATGAATCATCATAATACGTGCTTAGTAAAAACATGTGTAATAAAAGCAAGTACTCATAATCAAAGTCAATATTCCACTCCTTCACTCAATCCAAATTCCAAGGAATTATGTTGATGCCATAAACATCCTCATCATGTCATTTTTACTGCACACTCACGAAACCTCATCATAATACTTGTCAATGCTATACATCAATATTAATAATATATCAAAATTTCAATACTCAATCATAACGTAAACTCATAAAACAAATCAAATAATCATAATGTACCATGTTTATCTGGATCACTAGCACAAGTTTTAAACCTGTGAAGTAAAGAAATGCATATAGATTCTTAAGCAAGACAGAAAGTAATCAATGGCTCATACACAGAGTACACAGAGATTTTATACCGTAAACCCTCAACCGGGAAAACCTTTCTTATATTCATTATATCAAATTCACCATTCACCATACAATATATACAATGTTTTTAGGTATTCTGTAGATACCAAAACCCTGATCCCTTAATCCGGGATTAATTTACAAATCCACTAAAAATAGCAAAAACCGCCCCAAAAAAAAATCAGGGCGTTGCCCCGAACGTTGCGCGTAACCAGGGGGAGCATACCTGCCCCCCCTTGGGACCCCCCTAGGAAAGCGCTTGACGCACACAACAAAGCACTAGTGCGAGGGATCGTCATATCTGACGCACCCACACACACACATGCAAAGAATATAACACATACCCAACATTCTCCCACTTGTTTTCTTTGCATCCAGGGGCCCAGGGGATTATATAGTCAACAATCCAGGGCAGCAATGCCCATTGTTTCTCTACACCAAGAGAAATTTTTTGTGTTCATAGACTTTGTCAATGAATCTGCAACATTCTTCAAAGTTTCAACCTTTTCCAGCAACACCTTTTTTTCCTCAACCATGTCTCTCACAAAGTGATACTAAACATCAATATGCTTTGTCTTCGAATGATAAGATGGGTTCTTTGCCAGGAATATTGCACTCTGACTGTCACAGTCTAATCTCACTGTTTTTTGTACCAACCCAATACCTGAACACAATCTTTGTAACCATACTGCTTCCTTGCTTGCATGAGTGGTTGCCATGTATTCAGCTTATGTAGTTGAGAGTTCCACTACAGCCTGTCTTTTGCTCATCCAACTGATTGCTCCTCCAAATAGGTTAAACACAAACCCACTTGTAGATCTTATGCGACTCATATCTCTATCCCAGTATGCATCAGCAAATCCATGTATGTCCACCACTCTGTCTAATCCTGGTCTTCCTTGGTAGCACAATCCATAACTAGTGGTGCCACGAAGATACCTGAAGACCCTCTTTACTGGTGCCCAATGCTCCTTCCCTGGTTTTGACATAAACCTGCTCAAAACTCCCACTGCATGTGCAATGTCCGGTCTAGTACAAACCATTGCATACATCAAACTGCCAACTGCACTGGCATATGGAACATGGGACATGTCCTCTTCTTCTTCCTGTGTCTTGGGACAATGATCTGTAGATAACTTTACACCTATAGGAATAGGAACCTTGACTAGTTTACTTCCATGCATATTAAACCTCTACAATATTGTCTTAACGTATTTTCTTTGATTCAACCAGAGTTTCATGTTTGCACGATATATTTTAATCTCCATTCCTAGAATGAAGTTAACAGCACCGAGATCCTTCATGTCAAATTTGGAGGATAGTTGTGATTTCACCTCCTTGATAACATCCATGTTATTTCCTACCAAAAACATGTCATCAACATACAACACTACATAAATGAAGTGATTACCAACCTGCTTGGAATATACACAATGATCATCCCTGCTTCTTACAAATCCCAATCCAAGGATGTATGTGTCAAACTTTTGGTACCACATCCTAGGTGATTGCTTCAGACCATATAGTGAATTCTTTAGCTTACAGACCAACTCTTTCTTTCCCTTCACTACAAAGCCTTTTGGCTGCTTCATGTAGATTTATTCTTCCAGATCCCCATGTAGGAATGTTGTCTTCACATCAATTTGTTCCACTTCAAGATCAAAAGCAGCAGCAATAGATAAAAGAAATCTAATAGAAGTTAAATTAGCAATAGGAGAAAAAATCTCACCAAAGTCAATTCCCTCTACCTGGGAATAACCTTTTGCTACTAACCGAGCTTTGTA
>ML806722.1:109729-130990 GCA_009831015.1 Picea engelmannii
TATTTTCTCAGGTTCATCTTGCGTTGGTGGGAATTCTTGTTTGGACACATCTTTTACCTCTCTAAAAACAACATCTTGACTGTAAACAATTTTCTTGGTTTCTGGGTTCCAAAGCTTATAACCTTTCACACCATCTTTATAACTAATAAAGATACACTTTTCATCTTTATTATCCAGCTTACTCCTATTTTCCTTTGGAACATGTACATAAGCATCACAACCAAACACTGTAAGATGTTGAAGAGAGGGTTTATTTCCATACCATACCTCGTGTGGAGTTTTATCATCCAACGCTGATGAAGGTGATCGATTGACTAGGTAACATGTTGTACCCACTGCCTCTGCCCATAATTCTTGTCCTAACCTGGCACTGTTGAGAATGCTCCTTTCTTTTTCCATCAATGTCATGTTCATCCTTTCTACAACTCCATTCTGTTGAGGAGTGTATGGAGTAGTCTTGTACCTTGCTATACCACACTTCTTATAGAAGTCTTCGAATTCATTTTCGTAGAATTCTCCACCATTATCTGTTCTCAATGCCTTTATTTTCTTCTCTGTCTGATTTTCTACCAGAGACTTAAACTCTTTAAATTTATCAAATATCTCAGATTTCTTTCTAAGAAAATAAATCCATGTGTTCCTTGAAAAATCATCTATGAATGAAACATAATACACAGATTTACCTAGGGATGGAACAGGAACAGGTCCAAACACATCACTGTGTATCAACTCTAAGATCCCCTTTGCTCTTGTAGCACCAGATGGGAATCTTACTCGATTATGTTTACCATATATGAAATTTTCACAGAAATCAAAATCCAGACTGCAATTAGACATACCTTCAACCATACCTTTACCGTGTAGTGTTCGAAGGCCCTTTTCTCCAATATGCCCCAGTCTTTGATGCCACAACATGGTCTTCTTTTCTGGGATAATATTGGTCTTGTCTCCTTCATTTTTCTACTCAAGGACAATAGAATTGTTACACCCATTAGTATAAGTGCTTCCCAACAACTTGTACAGAGTTCCACAATGAACTCCCCTCATCAACACCATTTCTCCTTGTACCATCTTGCAAGTGTTCTTTTCAAATACAGTTTTCACTCTTGCATCACCCAACTTGCTTATAGATATTAGGCTCCTAGCTAGTTTTGGAATGTGTAGAACCCCAGGGAGAGTTCTAATCCTTCCATCATTTAGTAGCAACTTAACCCTTCCACATCCCAAGATTTTTACGGTCGAGTCATCTCCTAGGAATACATCACCACCATTATATTTTTCATATTCAAAGAACCACTCCCTGTGAGGAGTCATGTGGTATGACACACCTGAGTCGATCAACCATACATCATAGTCTTCATGTGTACTTGTAGATACTAGGTAAACATCACCTCCTTCTTCAGTGGAGGTTTTCGCCTCTGTGGAAGAGGTACTATCAGATCCCTTTGGTTTTTCAACCTTCTTGGACTTGCAATCTTTCTTATAATGCCATGTTTTACCACACTTCCAACATTTCCTCAAAGATTTTCCCAGAGACTTAGATCTACCTGTAGATTTAGATCTCCATCCTGAAGGCTTACCAAGGTTCCTGTCTTGGGTACGCCCTCTTACAAATAAAGAATTTGTGTTGTGACCATCCATGTTTTTTTTCCTCATCTCTTCAGATAACAAGGATGCAACTACATCCTCATACTTCAATGTAGATTGAGTGGTACTACCTATTGCTACAACCAGATTATCCAAAGAGTCTAGCAAAGAACATAACAAAGTAATACACATATCTTCTTCTACAATCGTAATATTAACAGATCCAAGTTGACTTGCCAGAGTATTAAAGGCATTTATATGTTCTGTCATAGAATCTCCATCGTCCATCCTAAGATGATACAGCTTCTTTTGAAGAAACAACTTGTTTACAAGGGACTTTGATTGACACAAATTCCCTAACTTATCCCATAGTTCCTTGGTTGTAGATTCTCTTGAGACATTCAACAACATAGAATCTGCAAGGTAGAGTCGAATAGTACTCCTTGCTCTTCTGTCCAACTTGTCCCAATCTTCCTTCGACATACCAGTAGTTGGTGTACTAGTAGTTTGTGTACTAGTAGGTTGTGTACTAGTATCCTTTGTGTGATCCGAATTAATTTTAGCACGAAATGAGAGTGGAGATATAATAAAGAAATGCACAGAGATATTGCAGATATTCAATAATATAACAGAAATGTATCAGAGATGCAACCATAAACACAGATATAGAGTGATACATGATTTCTATTAATCAAAGAAATGTACAGAGACTGTAAAAATACAGAGTGAAAGACTCGCTAGAATGGTGGCAGCTTATCTCTGAGAAGAGATGTGACGGCTACTCGCATTTGCAAGAAGATGATTACAATGAGGCTCTGAAGGCATTTTTACAATAAACGGGAATGCCAAAATTCCTAGACATCCAAAAACCTAACCCTAGGAGATGAAGCACCAAAAGTCATGTGGGCCCTGTTTGGGTAAGTTGGTACATCAACTTCCCGTTGTCATAACTTTTGCATACGATCTCGATTTTAGACATATGATAGCTCGTTGGAAAGGTATCGTCGAGGAGATTCATTTGGGGGCTCAATCATGCCTTTGGATATCATTGAGAACCTCAATCTCTAAAAAAATTCATTTAGGCCCTCAAAATGGCCCTGAAAGTTAAAACCTGCTAAAAATAGTAAATTGCCAAAATTGCCAGAAAATTGTTTTGAGCCATTTGGAAAAGGTGGGTGGCCATCGATATACACCTAGATCAATCCTCCCTCCTTAGGAAGAAATGATCTCCATTGTGTTGAGTTCCCGAGGAAGAGGGAAAATCATTTGTTGAATCTGCATCTTGGTGAGTTGTTTGTCTTGCTGGAGACATCGTGTTGCTTAGTTTTTGGAAATATGTCACGAACCTATTGAGGTTGAGGTTGTTCAACAAGTCGAGATACATAAGAGGATGATGTGCAGAAGGAATCTTTACACTTTTTTATAACCTTGTCGACCTGCTTCTGCTGGATAGAAGGTGCTTAGGGCAAGGCTATAGTGGTTGCATTGTCCTTTTGTTCTCCTTTTGAATAGATTGTGAAGAAGCTAAATTTTGCAGTATGAGATACTACCTTGTGGCACTTTTTAGGTGGAACAGTAGTCAGAACTACCTCTAGTATTATGTAGAGATGACCCCCCAAAGTAAAAATGACACTATGGAGTCGAGACTCATAAACAGCATGGCATCTCCACATATATGGTTGGCCCAAGAGAACATCACAGACATCCAGTGGGGCAACATCAAGTAATACCTCATCCTTGAAGGGGTGGATGTCATATGACAATCGACACTGTTGGCTGACATAGAGATCTCATCCTTGTCGAAGCCACCCGATGTTGTATGGTTGTGGGTGTGGTGTTGTCAACAATCCCAACTGTTTGACGACCTCTGCTGAGATGAGGTTTTTCTGGATTCCGCTATCAACAATAAAATGCAGTGGGGTCCCCTTCACCCACATCTGTGAATGAAAAAGGTGCTCCCCCTCTTCAGTATCTATTGGTTCTTCTGGTTGAATTGTTGCGGTCCTGACAATAGCAGTGGGGTCTATGTCAATGATCTGTCCTTTACCAGTATTTTCAGAATCAGATTATGAATCAGGGTGTGGCTCCTTGTCTTTGATCTCAGCCACCAATGACTGTTTTGAGCAACATTCATCGGTGTTGTGCTGGGGGATTTTGTGGAAATCACACCATTTTCCGGTGTCCTTCTTTGTCTTCCCATGACCCTTCTTTTACTGTGTCTTGGGCTGGTTTTCAGGAGACTATTTGTTAGGGCCATCATTGTCATACTTTGGTTGTTACGGATTTGCAGACCCGAATTCCCATTTTTTCTGGTGCTTAAATTTCTGCTCAATTTTAACAGCATATCAATAAGCAGCACCGAGTGATGGGATGTCCAGAAAATCCATTTCAGTCTGGATGTATCTGTGTAGAGCCCCATGGTATTTCAGAACCAAATTTCGCTCAGAGTCTTTGATACCCAGCTTGGTGCGCAAGGTATGGAAGGTATTGGTGAGCTCTGGAACTTCTTGGCCCCTCTCTTGTCACAATGTGGTCCATCTCATGTACTGGTCCTCATAGTTGCCAACAGGGTAATATTGTTCCTTTACCGCATCCACAAAAAAATCCCAAGTGGGATCGGCCCCATATATTCCAGACTCCTCTGTGGAAATTTTCTCCCAGTAATTTTCCCACCAATGTTTGACATGGGGGAGAGCCTTAAGGAGTGCGAAGGTGATCTTTTCCTTGTCAAAAAAATTATGAACAGGGAAATAACCTTCTAGTAGATTTATCCATTTATCTAGGGCATCTGCATCTATTTGACCTTCAAATACGGGAATATCAAAATCAACCTGTACCTTGAAAGGCGAGGTGCCTCCAAAGTGGTTGCTTGATGAATATGTGCCTGATTCTATTGGGAGGCGTTGAAGGATGTGGGAAAAATTTGCCATCATTTCATCCCTTTGTCATGTGAGAACTTTCTCAAGCAACAGACAGATAGGATCATATGCTCCGTCGTTTTTATTTTCTTCAACCATTGAGGGTTTCTTGGGTGTGCAAGAGCGATTGTCCTCAAGAGAGACAAGATCGAGACCCAACTTGATATACTTGGACCTCGTCGGGGACATGCACTGAAAAAACGATCAAGAGCAGACTGCTCTAATACCACTGATCCAGATTATTTTTGGCACGAAATGAGAGTGGAGATATAATAAAGAAATGCACAGAGACATTACAGATATTCAATAATATAACAGAAATGTATCAGATATGCAACCATAAAAACATATATATAGTAATAAATGATTTCTATTAATCAAAGAAATGTACAAAGACTGTAAAAATACAGAGTGAAAGACTCGCTAGAATGGTGGCAGCTTATCTTTGAGAAGAGATGTGACGGCTACTCACATTCGTAAGAAGATGATTACAATGAGGCTCTCAAGGCCTTTTTACAATAAACAGGAATGTCAAAAGTCCTAGACATCCAAAAACCTAACCCTAGGAGATGAAGCACCAAAAGTCATGTGGGCCCCGTTTGGGTAAGTTAGTACATCAACTTCCTGGGGTCGTAACTTTTGCATACTATCTCCGTTTTAGGCGTATGATAGCTCGTTAGAAAGGTATCATCGAGGAGATTCATTTTGGGGGCTCAATCATGCCTTTAGTTATCATTGATAACCTCGATCTCGAAAAACCTTCATTTAGGCCCTCAAAATGGCCCCGAAAGTTAAAACCTTCTAAAAATAGTAAATTGACAAAAAACTGTTTTGAGCCATTTGGAAAAGGTGGGTGGCCACCAATATCCACTTGGATCAATCCTCCCTCCTTAGGAAGCAATGGTATCCATTGCGTTGATTTCCTGGGGGAGAGGGAAAAGAGTTTGTTGAATCTGCATCTTGGTGAGTTGTTTGTCTTGCTGGAGACATCGCGTTGCTTAGTTTGTGGAAATCTGTCACGAACCTGTTGAGGTTGAGGTTGTTCAACAAGTCGAGATACATGAGAGGACAATGTGCAGAAGGAATCTTTACACTTTGTTGCATCCTTGTCGACCTGCTTCTACTGGATAGAAGGTGCTTGGGGCAAGGATGTAGTGGTTGCATTGTCCTTTTGTTCTCCTTTTGAACAGATTGTGAAGAAGCTGAAATTTGCAGTATGAGATACTACCTTGCGGAACTTTTTATGTAGAACAGTAGTCGAAACTACCTCTGGTATTTTGTAAAGATGACCCCCCAAAGTAACAATGACACTATGGGGTTGAGACTCATAAACAGCATGGCATCTCCACATATATGGTTGGCCCAAGAGAACCACACAGACATCCAGTGGGGAAAAATCACATAATACCTCATCCTTGAAGGGTTGGATGCCGTATGACAATCCAAACTGTTGGTTTACATGGATATCTTGTCCTTACCAAAGCCACCCAATGTTGTATGGTTGCGGGTGTGGTGTTGTCGACAATCCCAATTGTTTGATGACCTCTGCTGAGATGAGGTTTTTTTGGCTTCTGCTATCAACAATAAAATGCAACAGGGTCCCCTTCAGCCACATTTGTGAATGAAAAAGGTGCTCCCCCTCTTCAGGATCTATTGGTTCTTCTGGTTGAATTGCTACGGTCACGACAATAGTAGTGGGGTCTGCGTCAACAATCTATCCTTTACCAGTATTTTCATAATCAGATTCTGAATCAAGGTGTGGCTCCTTGTCTTTGATCTTGGCCACCAATGACTGTTTTGAGCGACATTCATCGGTGTTGTGCCGGGGGATTTTGTGGAAATCACACAATTTTCCAATGTCCTTCTTTGTCTTCCCATGACCCTTCTTTTCCTGTGTCTTGGGCTGGTTTTCGGGAGACTGTTTGTTAGGGTTGTCTTTGTCATACTTTGGTTGTTGCGGATTTGTAGACCTGGATTCTCATTTGTTCTGGTGCTTAAATTTCTGCTCAATTTTAACAGCATATCAATAAGTAGCACCGAGTGATGAGATGTCCAGAAAATCCATTTCAGTCTGGAAGTATCTGTGTAGAGCCCCACGGTATTTCAGAACAAAATATCACTCAGAGTCTTTGATACCCATCTTGGTGAGCAAGGTATGGAAGGTATTGGCGAACTCTGGAACTGCTTGGCCCCTCTCTTGTCACAGTGTGATCCATCTCATGTACTAGTCCTCATAGTTTCCAACAGGGTAATATTGTTCCTTTATCGCATCCACAAAAAAATCCCAAGTGGGATCAGCCCCATATATTCCAGACTCCTCTGTGGAAATCTGCTCCCAGTAAGTTTCCCACTAATGTTTGACATGGGGGAGAGCCTTAAGGAGTACGAATGTGATATTTTCCTTGTCAGAAAAATTATGAACAGAGAAATAACCTTCTAGCAGATTTAACCATTTATCTAGGGCATCTGCATCTATTTGACCTTCAAATATGGGAATATCAAAATCAACCTGTACCTTGAAAGGCGAGGTGCCTCCAAAGTGGCTACTTGATGAAGATGCGTCTGATGCTATCGGGAGGCATTGAAGGATGTGGGAAAAAATCTCCATCATTTCGTCCCTCTATCACATGAGAGCTTGCTCAAGCAACAGACTGATAGGATCGTCTGCTCCGTCATTTTTATTTTCTTCCCCCATTGAGGGTTTCTTGGGTGTGAGAGAGTGATTTTCCTCAAGAGAGACAAGATCGAGACCCAACTTGCTATACTTGGACCTCGTCGGGGACATGCACTGAAAAAATGATCAAGAGCAGCCTGCTCTGATACCACTGATCCGGAATATTTTTGGCACGAAATGAGAGTGGAGATATAATAAAGAAATGCACAGAGATATTGCAGATATTCAATAATATAACAGAAATGTATCAAAGATGCAACCATAAACACAGATATATAGTAATACATGATTTCTATTAATCAAAGAAATGTACAGAGACTGTAAAAATACAGAGTGAAAGACTCGCTAGAATGGTGGCAGCTTATCTCTGAAAAGAGATGTGACAGCTACTTGCATTTGCAAGAAGATGATTACAATGAGGCTCTGAAGGCCTTTTTACAATAAATAGGAAATCCAAAATTCCTAGACATCCAAAAACCTAACCCTAGGAGATGAAGCGCCAAAAGTCATGTGGGCCCTGTTCGGGTAAGTTAGTACATCAACTTCTCGGGGTCGTAATTTTTGCATAAGATCTTTGTTTTAGGTGTATGATAGCTCGTTGAAAAGGTATCATCAAGGATATTCATTTTGGGTTATCAATCGTGCCTTCGGCTATCATTAAGAACCACGATCTAGAAAAAACTTCATTTAGGCCCTCAAAATGGCCCCGGAAGTTAAAACCTGCTAAAAATATTAAATTGCCAAAATTGCCAGAAAACTATTTTGAGCCATTTGAAAAAGGTGGGTGGCCACTGATATCCACTTGGATCAATCCTCCCTCCTTAGGAAGCAATATTCTCCATTGCATTGAGTTCCCGGGGGAGAGGGAAAAGCGTTTTTTGAATCTGTATCTTGGTGAGTTGTTTGTCTTGCTGGAGACATCGTGTTGCTCAGTTTGTGGAAATTTGTCACAAACCTATTGAGGTTGAGGCTGTTCAACAAGTCGAGATACATGAGAGGACGATGTGTAGAAGGAATATTTACACTTTGTTGCAGCCTTGTCGACCTGCTTCTGCTAGATAGAAGGTGCTTGGGGCAAGGCTATAGTGGTTGCATTGTCCTTTTGTTCTCCTTTTGAACAAATTGTGAAGAAGATGAATTTTCCAGTATGAGATACTACCTTGCGACACTTTTTAGGTGGAACAGTAGTCAAAACTACCTATGATATTCTGTAGAGATGACCCCCCAAAGTAACAATGACACTACGGGGTTGAGACTCATAAACAGAATGGCATCTCCACATATATGGCTGGCCCAAGAGAACATCACAGACATCCAATGGGGCAACATCACATAATACCTCATCCTTGAAGGGTTGGATTCTGTATGAGAATCGACATTGTTGGTTGACACGGAGATCTTGTCCTTGCCGAAGCCACCCGATGTTGTATGGTTGCGAGTGTGGTGTTGTTGACAATCCCACCTATTTGACGACCTCTACTGAGATGAGGTTTTTCTGGCTTTTGCTATCAACAATAAATGCAGCAGGGTCCCCTTCACCCACATCTGTGAATGAAAAAGGTGCTCCCCCTCTTTAGGATCTATTGGTTCTTCTGGTTGAATTGTTGCGGTCACGACAATAGTAGTGGGGTCTGCCTCAATGATCTGTCCTTTACTAGTATTTTCAGAATCAGATTCTGAATCAGGGTGTGGCTCCTTGTCTTTGATCTCGACCACCAATAACTTTTTTGAGCGACATTCATCAGTGTTGTGCCGGGAGATTTTGTGGAAATCACACCATTTTCCGGTGTCCTTCTTTGTCTTCCTGTGTCTTGGGATAGTTTTCAGGAGACTATTTGTTAGGGTCGTCTTTGTCATAGTTTGGTTGTTGCGGATTTGCAAACCCGAATTCCCATTTTTTCTGGTGCTTAAATTTATGCTCAATTTTAATAGCATATCGATAAGCAGCACCGAGTGATGAGATGTCCAGAAAATCCATTTCAGTCTGGATGTATCTGTGTAGAGCCCCATGGTATTTCAGACCCAAATGTCGCTCAGAGTCTTTGATACCCAGCTTGGTGCGTAAGGGATGGAAGGTATTAGTGAACTCTAGAACTACTTGGCCCCTCTCTTGTCGCAGTGTGGTCCATCTCATGTACTGGTCCTCATAGTTGCCAACAAGGTAATATTGTTCCTTTACCGCATCCACAAAAAAATCCCAAGTGGGATCGGCCCCATATATTCCAGACTCCTCTATGGAAATCTGCTCCCAGTAAGTTTCCCACTAATGTTTGACATGGGGGAGAGCCTTAAGGAATTCGAAGGTGATCTTTTCCTTGTCAGAAAAATTATGAACAGAGAAATAACCTTCTAGCATATTTAACCATTTATCTAGGGCATCTGCATCTATTTGACCTTCAAATACGGGAATATCAAAATCAACCTGTACCTTGAAAGGCGAGGTGCCTCCAAAGTGGTTGCTTGATGAAGATGCACCTGATGCTATCAGGAGGCATTGAAGGATGTGGGAAAAATTCTCCATCATTTCGTCCCTCTGTTGCGTGAGAGCTTGCTCAAGCAACAGACTGATAGGATCGTCTGCTCCGTCGTTTTTATTTTCTTCTGCCATTGAGGGTTTCTTGGGTGTGCAAGAGAGATTTTCCTCAAGAGATACAAGCTCGAGACCCAACTTGCTATACTCGGACCTTGTCGAGGACATGCACTGAAAAAATGATCAAGAGCAACCTGCTTTAATACCACTGATCCGGATTATTTTTGGCACGAAATGAGAGTGGAGATATAGTAAAGAAATGCATAGAGATATTGAAGATATTCAATAATATAACAGAAATGTATCAGAGATGAAACCATAAACATAGATATACAATAATACATGATTTCTATTAATCAAAGAAATGTACAGAGATTGTAAAAATACAGAGTGAAAGACTCGCTAGAATGGTGGCAGCTTATCTCTGAGAAGAGATGTGACGGCTACTCGCATTCACAAGAAGATGATTACAATGAGGCTTTGAAGGCCTTTTTACAATAAACGGGAATGCAAAAATTCCTAGACATCCAAAAACATAACCATAGGAGATGAAGCGCCAAAATTCATGTGGGCCCCGTTTGGGTAAGTTAGTACATCAACTTCCCGGGATCGTAACTTTTGCATACGATCTTCGTTTTAGGTGTATGATAGCTCATTGGAAAGGTATCATAGAGAAGATTCATTTTGGGTGCTCATTCATGCATCTAAATATCATTGAGAACCTTTATCTCTAAAAACCTTCATTTAGGCCCTCAAAACGGCCCTCAAAGTTAAAACCTGCTAAAAATAGTAAATTGCCAAAATTGCCAAAAAATTGTTTTGAGCCATTTGGAAAAGGTGGGTGGCCACCGATATCCACTTGGATCAATCCTCCCTCCTTAGGAAGAAATGGTCTCCATTGCGTTGAGTTCCCATGGGAGAGGGAAAAGCGTTTTTTGAATCTTCATCTTGGTGAGTTGTTTGTCTTGCTGGAGACATCGCGTTGCTCAGTTTGTGGAAATCTGTCACGAACCTGTTGAGGTTGAGGCTATTCAACAAGTCAAGATACATGAGAGGATGATGTGCAGAAGGAATCTTTACACTTTTTTGCAGCCTTTTCGACCTGCTTCTACTGGATATAAGGTGCTTGGGGCAAGGCTATAGTGGTTGCATTGTCCTTTTGTTCTCCTTTTGAACAGATTGTGAAGAAGCTGAATTTTCCAGTATGAGATACTACCTTGCGATACTTTTTAGGTGGAACAGTAGTCGGAACTACCTCTGGTATTCTGTAGAGATGACCCCCCAAAGTAACAATGACACTACGGGGTCGAGACTCATAAACAACATGGCATCTCCACATATATGGTTGGCCCAAGAGAACATCACAGACATCCAATGGGGCAACATCACATAATACCTCATCCTTGAAGGGTTGGATGTCGTATGACAATCGACACTGTTGGCTGACATGGAGTTCTCGTCCTCTTCACCAATTCAAAATGTTCTTCCTCATCGATTGATTCCTTGTGTCCTCATCACCACCAAACCCTAACCCATGCATGACATCAAGCCCTCAAAGTGTGACGTTTTGTCTTCCAAAGGAAAAACGTTGGGCTATTAAGGGCATGGGTGAGGTCCTCCAAGGAATATCTCAAGCCTCCAAAGGCTTTCATCATCATCTGGAGTGTGGGCCACAGTATCCAACTGGTGGTATTCAATCCCCAAGGAAGCCCAATCTAGGCTTGTTCTTCCGAATCTGTCCATCAAACAAGGTCCTGTAAAGACAATGAACATGCCCTCCAAGGATATCAAGTAAAATGCATCATGATGAGTAAATAAAGTCAATAAAATAGCCAACTAATCATGTGCATCAAAAACCACCTCATCAAAATAAGCAAGTGCTCAAAGACCCTATGCAACTTGCCAAGTTTGGGTATCGGAGGGTTGACAAGGTGACCTATTGGGTGAATCGTTCCCTAGGTCAAGGAGTTTTTCTTGAGTGGAACCCCTTTCTAATACATGTGGAAAGGATGATATGGATGGGGGAAATACTTTTGGGCATGGGGTTCATGACATACAAGGGATCGTAGTGTCTCATTTATGGGTGCCTTTGTAGAGTGTGTGTTGCACCTTCATTTTCAATGCATCCTTTTTCAAATCCCATTCATTGTCATTAATTAATTAAGGTCCAAACACTAGGTACTCCCTAGGGTGAATCTGTAAGCTTGGGGGGAAGTAAAAAAGTGTCACTTGAAGGGAGAAGTACACATAGTTCCATGGAGGTATAGTCTATCTTGTAATGCACTTTGTGTAAACCTCTCAATCAAGTGGGACATTTATGTTATGTTTTTTCTTTTGCAGGTCTTTGATTTTTTAGGAGAAGCATTTCACTGCTCTCAGTACCTCTTTGGGAGAGCATCTGGAAGGTTCATAATTAGGATTTTATCTTTTTCCATCCATCACCACTATGGGCCTTCAAGCCCTTCTTCCCATGAAATGAGGGACAACCCCTTCTTGGGTTAGTACACCTAAAAACCCAAAATACAAGGATATGGGGGGGTGAAGTGTGGAAAGTGACAAGTATGGTCGGCAATGGAATGATGACTCGTCAAGGGGACCTCCCAGTAGCAAACCAATCCCTAAGGGTGACCACTTACTAGGGAACAATGTCAACCACTAAGGTGAAATAGGGAAAATAACATAATGTCGAAGAAGACGTTACATAATCAAAAGTTGTTTTAAATGAAACAAACCCAAATGCCTCAAATATTGAAATGATACTCACCATAATACATGGATTTCACCTCATGGAGCAATATTCAATGTCCTCCGGAAGCAAGTTGGTGTGGTGGATACCCACATGATGAACTTGGAACTATTGTGGTGAAGTGGGATTCTATATGTGCAAGTGGACATTGTTGGTCAAGTTGTCTCTCAGTACTCCATGTCTACAACCAGAGGGCCTTGAGACATCATCTCCTTAGTTATCCCTAAAATCGAGGATAACACTACAAAAAAAATATTTTTAACAAAGTAATATTTTTTATAATTTGGGATGAATATATTTGTAATATATAGTAGGTTAAGTACAAGTACCATTTTTTAAACTTACTTTACCTTTAATAATATAATACACAAACTAACTACTCTTCAAGATCTCTTTGTTTACCAATTATAATGATTTTCATATTTTCATTTCCACTATGTTCAAACACAAAAATGACATTCTAAAAGATATTTGTTGTGATCATAATTATTATTTCTCCAAAGATGTTGAGAAATCAAAAGAAAAGTGAAGAGGTTAGTTACATGCATTAATGATTCACCACTATATAATTGGACATGTATTATTATAAGACTTGTATTAAAAGGAGTTCCCTCTCACTTGCAATAATCCATTCTATTATCAATACAAACATATAAATCATTTGAGTATTATTTTCATGAAGATCTCCTTCTCCATATTTTAAGATTTGTAGGTGCAATCCAACTCTAGGTATCCTAGTGCCCCAAACCATTTCTCTCTTTTATTATTGCTTATTTCAATTTTTATTGTTGCTTATTACTAGAGTGGTTCCATTTTGGATATTGGATTGCTTAAAGAACATTGTTTTTCCTACTCCCATTACTAAAATAAGACAATGAAAAACCAACCAGTGCTTCTTATCCAAAAGGTCATTTGAAACACACATGGAATACTTTTCATTAAGAAACACCTTATGAAACCGTTAGGAAATAATTTTTACTAAGAAAAATTAGATTTCTCATTGAAGACGAAGGTTTCCTAAAAGTAAATTATTAGACCTAATCAATAGCCATGAATGAGATGGTATGGAGTTATGAGGTTGCATGTACAAGATAATATGCACTCATCTAATGAATTACATAGCTAGAGTCCTTGTCAAAATTTGATCCTAGGTCACTATTTTTCAAGAATTATCTAAAGCATGAGAAAACTAAGTGAATATCTTCTCACTAAAATTTCCAATTAAATTTATAGGAATTTAATGAAAAATATAATGTTTTAATTCATGGACTTCATAATAATTTTCCTATATGTATATATTAGATAATTTATCCTAGGATCTAGTGATCCTTCTCGAGATCTTCCTATCCTTACTCACACGTGTTGATCATTCCTTTATCACATGAGATTAACAAACATGTTGGACTTTTCTCAAGCATTCAGACTCCATCACACCATTAACACAAGATACAATGATTACAAACTTTGTAATATCACCTATTATTTTTACTTTAGTGATTCTTAGTGCTTGGTAATATGATCCATTTATTCTACTTATTTTCACTTGGTGTTTGTTAGTCTAAGTTTTGATTTAAGTTTTATTAGGAATTTTTTTTTTTATGGTGTGGAATTGTGAACATGATGCAAATATCTATTTTTATAGTTTCGTTGCATTAGTTGGTTATGATATTGTTTATATTATGTTTGATAAATACTGGTTGTGTTAGTATTTTTATAATTTTATATGTATACTTTGTGTCATGATGAATAAACTAAGTTTCCATTTTTTATGTCATGGAAAAGTTAACATACTTCAAGATTATTATATCAGTTTGTAGTATAGCTAAGGTGATCAAGAAAAACATTGAGTATTTTATCAATACATGTAATATATGTTTGGATATATGTTATTGGATATAAAATATTCATGGAAAAGTTAATATACTTCAAGATTATTATATCAGTTTGTAGTATAGCTAAGATGATCAAGAAACATTGAGTATTTTATCAATACATGTAATATATGTTTGGATATGTGTTATTGGATCTAAAGAATTTTAAGTTCAATAATGCATATCCCAACATATATTACAACCTGTTGAGGTGTGTTTCTTGAATAATTACTAACAAAAGTTCAATAATAAATTAATCTCCTTATTTCTATCCATGATGAATTAATTTAATTAATCTCTTTATTTTTATTCATGATGATTTAATTTATATACAAACTATTGTCTTAGACAAGAATAACTAAATTTGTTTTAACAAAGGGTAGATACTACAAATCAATAACCATCACCATAGAATTTGATAGCACCATAAATATGCATGGATTAATATTTGGACTATAAATCACAATAGTAGATATCACAAAAGACATTTGGCACTAGTTACCACAAAAACAAAATAAAAGTTTGCTATGAAATATGAAAAAGAATAATCCTTTACTGATATGAAAATCACTCATTATCTTATTCATCTGTGGTTGAACATGAAGTACAAAGCAGGGGTTGAAATTTTTTCTTCAATTTTCTAATGGGGTGCTAAGCAATAAGTAAATATTGACTTCTTGGTATTTACTTTGTTTATGGTTGATGGATCTCTATGTCATTTCAATAAAATGCACTCTACAACTTTTCTAGGTTTAGGTTTAGGATTGACGTCATATCAAGGAAATCATGGATCAAGAAGGTTTCACCAAAGTTCCCATTAAAAGGAAATTGGGCAAGAAAATTATGAATCCAAGTCCTCATATGCCTGGTCCCAACAACAAAAATAGTTTTGATTCTTTGTCCAATGAAGAATAGGGTCATTCACAAAAGGGTGAACCATAAACATCTACCAATCCATATCCCAAATCCAAAGCTCTACCAAAAGAGGACTTGAAGTGACAAAAAACAAATTTAGCAATCCCCAACATCGATCCACAAGAAACCAATATCATAGAGAAAAATGTGGAAGCTAAAGAAGATGAATATCAAGATTCCAAGGAAGAACCACATCAAATTGGAGAGGGTATTGAAATGTTGGATATCAACATCCCAACCTTAATTGTTGAACATGGGGAATCTCATCTAGAAGATATTCAATTTCCTCAATTATAAAAACTGCAAAAGAAACTGACAGGAAAGAAAACTAAAGTGGGTAAGGCATCCTTAAAGACCAACCGGGAACATATCAAAATGATCATATGTTCTGAGACTACCCAAGACCATATGGATTCATAGTTGAATTCATAAGCATGTTGGTCAATCATAGGAGAGGATGTGTGGAAGGTTGTCAAAGATTCAAGAATATCGGGTAAATATTTCAATTATTATTTCATTACTCTTATCCCAAAAGAAAATAATCCCTAAACTACAAACAAATGTAGGCCTATCACTCTTTTTAATATGATTTACAAAATCATCAATCATTTCCAACGGACTTAATCCAATCTTGCAAAAAAATCATTTCGTCGGAATAGGGAGACTATGTGGAGGGCCACCAGATACTTGATGGTATTAGTGTTTCCTATGAAACCATCAATTCTCTGAAATTCAATAAGACCCCTAGAATACTCATGAAATTGGACATGTCCAAAGCTTATGATAGAGTAAAATGGAGCTTCCTAGAGCAACTTCCAAGAGCATTTGATTTTTATCCTACATGGCTTTCTTGGGTCTTAAACATTGTCTCTTCTATTTTTTTTCTATCTTGGTCAATGGATCTGCCTTTGACACTTTCAGCCCCTCTAGAGGCATCAGACAAGGGGACCCCATATCCCCCTTCTTATTCATCCTTGTTGCTAAAGTCTTGGGAATGTCCTTGAAATCAATCATTAATGAAGATTTTGTTAAAGACACAAAAATCCATCCCAATATTTACCCTCTATCGCACCTTCATTTTTTTATGATAAAATGCTTTATGGTTATCCCATAGTTAAATAAGATCTTTCCTTCAATAAATTTCTTGAAATGTTCATGTCAGTCTCTTATATTTTTCTTCAATACGCCCTTGGTTATTCAGCATCACATTTATAGACTCCTTGGTTTTTATATGGGTTCCCTTCCATCCAAATATTTAGGAGCTTCCTTATTGGATAATTCCCTTTGAAATGCATCCTAGGAAGATCTCCTCTCTAGGATGGAAAATAAACTGTCTAACTAGAATTTTTGTTATCTTACTCTCCCAAGAAAAATCACTCTAATTAAATGTCTTACAGTCTATGTCAATTTACCTCTTCTCTATTCTTGTTTCCATTTCTAAAGTTCTCAAATCCATTTGATATCTTCAATGTACTTTTCATGTGGGGATCCCAGTTTCCTTGGGATTCCATTTTCCTACCCAAGCATGTTGGATGGATCAATATTAAAGACCCTTTGATAAAGAGTAAATCCCTTGTATCTAAGACATGGTGGTGTTGGAACAAAAATTAGGAAGACTTATGGATTAATATCTAGTGAGCCAAGTATACCCACCACACCCTCGAGGAAAAAATCATCAGACTAAGTGAGGCCGAAATGGGATTGCTTATATGGATTATTGCATGGGACAATATAGTGATGGTGCAACAACACTACTTCTAGGAAATTAGATTGAGTGAAAATTTATTGTTATGGAAAGACACCCGGTAGAAGGATCTTAAACTCATCACTATCCCACACCTACAACAAATCAAAATTAAACTAAAGGACCTGGGATGGAATTGAGTCAATCAATATTAGAAAATATTAGATAATGTATCTCAAGGGAACTATAGGGCATGGATCTATGTTATACCTTGGCTACCACAACTTTCCCATGAGGAATTAGTAGTAATGGACTCGTATTTCAAAGATAGTAAAAATAAGATCCTTGAAGCCATGGAAATTCTTCGATGAAGAGGAGGTCGCAAATGGAGTTGTGTGGATTAAAAAAAGGAGGTTGAAGGGGGGGTCTAGAAATGGGTGCACTGAAAATAAAAACCACCAAATCCACCCGAAAAAACAAGAATTATCAAAAAGAACTGATGGAATTTTATTGGTTTATTTTTAAATAAATTTTTAAAAAATGAAAAAATATATTTACAAAGCATCGCATCGGAGAGAAATATATATGGACCATACATAGGTTGATTTCAATGAATCAATAAATGTTGGATAATTCTAGTTTGTCTTCTCTAAATGAAACCATTCTGATATATTGCTCCAAAAATCCTCCAAAATGTGTGGATCTGAGAAGTGCCATGTGATCATTTTGTAAAAATATCAGCAATCTAATCTAATAAAGAATCATATTTTTCCCTAAACTGCTCTGATGCCATGTAATAAAATGCATATGGTCACAATATCATAGAAAAAAAGAATAATCACAAATTGACATGGGATATACGTGGTAAAACCCTCAAAAGGGAAACATCCATGGAGCAATGAGAAGCACTCAATTATTTCTTCTCATTTCTCTTCTTTATGTACAATGAGAACCCAAGGCATTTATTTATTGAGGAGATGATTGCATGCAATCTACATGAAAACTACTCTTTTATTTCTAGTTGACTAAGCCAACAACTAAAATATTCTCAAAGTTAAGATTACTTAAACTTGGGATTTATCCATGAAATAGATAATTACAAGTTATTATTGTACATAATTATTTTTTTTGTTTTTGAAAAAATAATTAAATAATGTGCACATAATGATGCACCAAGATGAACTCCTTGATTCCAAAGATTAGTATGCAGAAGTTTGATGGTAATGACCTATAACATGGATATTTTAGATGGAGCAATTCTTTGATCTACACCAAGTGTCAACTTTACAAAAGGTAACTATTGCATCCTTGTGTTTAGAACCTGATCAACTTGTTTAATACCAATGGCTTTGTGATCATAAAAAGGAATTTATTATCTCATGGTCTATTTTTATAAATGAATTTATATCACATTATGCGGATATTAATAGAAACACTTTATTTTTCCAATTGATAAATATCAAGCAAATAGATTCACTTACAAAGAACATTCAACAATTTCAAAAGTCAAGCCTTTGAATTAATAACATTCCAGGGGATAACTTCTTGAATCTATGTAGGGCACTTTAAAGGAGAGAATTCAACATGAGGTGCATTTCTTGGAGCCTAAACCCTTAGAGAGTGATTTCAGCATGGAAAGGAAAATTGAAAGTAAAAATATGGCTACTAGAAGGGTTTCCACTGATACCTATAAAGAACATAATATTTAAAATTGTATCCTCACTCAACCTACAAGGTTGATACCTTAGTAATTGGATGAAAGAAGAGAAAAGGGGATATGTTTCATGAAGTGCAGTAAGGGGCATGTGCAATGAGAAGAAATTTTTTTACATATATTGTGAAGAGGAAAAGAAAAATAACTAAAAGCTTCTCAAGATTTAGAACTAGAAGAGACTACCCCAACCATATCTTGTCATACTTTGGCCAACAATAGCACTCTTAAAATTTTGAAGATAGAATAATTTATAAAAAAATAAGGTAACATTATTGATTGATTCTTTTAGTAGCCATAACTTCATTAACTACAAAGTAACCAAACTTCTCAACTGATTTACATATCTAGTGGAAACGTTTCAAGTAATGATTGAAAATTGAGGTACCATTAATTGTTTAGGAAAAAATCATGGTATTAACCTCATTATGGGGGATTGTTTATTGGATATCCCAATGATTGAAATCTAAATGAGTGGTGTTTATGTGGTATTAGGGATCCTATGTTCATAGTAGTTGAGAATAGTGGGTTGTGTTTTTCAAGAACTTTTTATAAGGTTTTCTTTGAAAGGAAGGGAAATTGAAATTAGAGGTATCAAATGGAAACCGCTTAGAGTGATAACATATAACAACATGAAAAAATTACTAAAAATTGGAATCTATGGTATAATTTGCTCACTATATGTTCAAACATCTAAATTATCCATTCCCTTAGATCTCCAAAGAGTTATTGACAATCATTCCATGGTGTTTTAGAAATTATCAAAGGTGTTCCAATTTCTTGAGAGCATGATCGTGCTATTGACTTGATATTAGGAAGACATACTTCTAACATTAGGCCTTAGAGAGTTACCCCTTTTCCTCGAAGAGTTATATTGAGCAATGGTTGAAGAAATGTTAGGGATTGGCATAATTTGACGTAGCCAAAGTGCTTTCTCTTCACTAGTGATCACTAGTGATGATGTTTTACAAAAAGGATTTCCATGGTGTATGTTCATGCATTCTGGAGATTTCAACAAGATCATTATTAAAGATATTTTTCCCATTCTTATTATTGATGAATTATTGGATGAATTGTGGGGAGCACCTTTATTTACAAAGGTGTATCTACATTCATGATATCATTAGATTGTAGTGATGGAAGAATACATATTCAAAACAACATTTAGAACCAGTGAAGTTTATTATGAGTTTTTGGTGATGCCTTTTGGCCTTCATAATTCTCCTTCCACATTTCAATACTTGATGAATTCCATTTTCAAGCCCTTCCTCGAAAAATTCATGTAAGTATGTTTTGATAATATACTAATCTAGAATAAATATCGTGAAGAGTATGTACAACATTTACATGGTATTAATATTGTTGGAGGGGTAATTACTATATGCAAATCCTTCCAAGCAGGCCTTTGGGGTGAAAGAAGTGAAACATTTGGGTCATATTGTACCTATAAAGGGTGTTAAAATGGAGCCTAGTAAAATTAAATCTATGTGGAATGGAGAGTTTAAAATACCTTAAGGAATATTAGAGGAGTCTTAGGATTGATGGGATATTACTACAAGTTTATCAACAACTATGGTTTAATAATAGCATCTTTAACAATGTCATTAGAAAAGGATGTATTTTTTTAGACTTGAGAGTGAACCATATCTTTTGAAAAACTTGATGCAATGTGTAGAACTCCTATCCTAGCCACACCTAACTAACAAAAACATTTATTATGGATTATTATGCCTCAAGGCATGGCATTGGTATAGTTTCAATGCAGGAAGGAAGGCCCCTTGCCTTTAAAATCCACCAATTTAAAAGAAATAAATTACTCAAACCAAATTATGAGAAGGAAATGTTGTCCATATTTCATGCAATTAAGAAATGGTGACCTTTCCTAATAGGAAGAAAATTCAAGGTAAAAAAAGGATCATCATAGTTTGAAGTACTTTTTGGAATAATGACTATTGTTAGAAGAGAAAAAAAAAATAGTTTACAAAGATGTTAGTTTATTACTTTGAAATTGTCTACAAAAAGGTGAAACAAGATGTGGGGACACTTTCAAGTAAAGAAGAAGACATTGAGGCCTTACTTTGTTTTATTTCCATTCTACAAGATATTTGGGTGGAAGAATAAATGGTAGAATGGTATTAAGACCAGAAGGCATGGAAGCTCTTCAACAACTACAATAGGACACTAGTGCATCATATAAAATTGTGTGGAAGAATGATTCACTTTGGTATAAGGATCACCTATATCTATGTAAGAATTTCCAACTCAAACAAAAGTTCCTTTTAGAACTATACACTTCTCCTATAGGGGGACAACACTTTTGAAAACTTACCATAGGATCAAGAAGGAAATTTTCTGGGAAGGTCTTAATTCAATGCTAAATTTTTTGTGGTATAATGTTCGGTTTACCAATAGAACAAAGGAGAGATAATTAAGACCCTATGTATTCTCGAACTATTAATCATACCAAGTCAAAAATGGGAAGATGTCTCAATGGATTTTATATTAGTTATACTAAATCCTGAAGGGAATAATGTCATCATGGTGGTGGTGCATAGGCTCATAAAGTATGCCCATTTTTGTGCACTTTCTCATTTTTTTAAAGAAAGTATAGTAGCCACAACATTC